>JAPFBL010000773.1:42500-65000 GCA_026182355.1 Hermatobates lingyangjiaoensis
TTAAAATGATTCAATTAAAATCAAAGATCAATTAAAATGATACTTTGTAAAAAAAGAGAAATCAAAATTTAGAAGTATAATTTGAAATATAAATCAAATTAAAAAACATTATGGAATAAATAAAAAAAATAAACTTCCTATCCTAAAACACCATATTTATCAAAAATGCTTATTACTGATTTCTTGTTTCATTGAAATTCGCTGGATTGAAATGTATATTCTGAATTATATTTACGTATCTTATATATATATATATATATATATATATATATATTCTATACATATATTTTATTTATGTATATGTATGTATTTATGATCAAACTATAATATGAAATAAAAAATAAAAAGACTAAGATCTTTCAACCACAACAAGCGGTCTTCGTCAGAGTCAAAAACCCAACTGACCAACCAAAATCAGTTGGGTTTTTGACTCTGACGAAGACCGTTTGTTACAATTAAAAGATCTTTTTTTCCACTTCATATTGTGGTTTGATCATTGACTGTTATTTTACGTGTTTATATGAAATCTTGTTAAATATATAAATTAACGACTTCAATTATTAATTCAAAAAGAATACACATTGAGTATACATATATTTTTGGTTGGGTTTTTGACTCTGACGAAGACTGGTTGTTATGGGTGAAAGATCTTAGTATTTTTTTCCCCCCATTTTATATTCTGGTTTGATCATTGACTGTTATTTCACGTGTTTATATGAAATCTTGTTATATATGTATAATGTTAAGTTTTTATCTGTGGTTTTGATGTTGATTTTTACTTCGCGCGTGATGCCTTGGTTGTATAAATATATTTGTAAAGGGCACTGGACTGTCCTTGAGAGTAAACCCAAGCTAGTTGAGAGATGCCAGTCCCAGAGCTTCAGTACGTGGGAGTCGCTTGCCTTGACCAACAAACGCCCTACTCACAACCTTCTTAGTCTTAAACTTACAACCAAATAAACTTTATCCTCCTTGTAATTACACACGTCTTCTAAACCAAAGTATCATTCGCTTTATAAAACAAATTACTCATTGCATTTTCAACAGTATCCGACCTAATTGTGCAAGGTTATCAATCAACGTAAAGTGCCTAATAAATAATTCAGCTATTTAAATTAATAAAAAAAAAGAAATATTTAACCAGTAAATTTTAATTAAATGGATCAAGAGTTTTTTTAATCATTCAAATTATATATTTCTTAATTTAAACCTATATAGTAATGCCTACATTTATTTAAATAATTATGTGTGGGCCGTTTTTAAACTGTAATCCCCTAACCGGTTAAAACGTATTTAACATTTTCGCCTACTTTAAATTTATGTCTTTTTTTTTTTAAATATATGAGCTGCATTCACATAATTTAACTAATATATTATACTTTTTGGCTGTAATTAATTCCAGATACCTTAATAAATTTTTTTTTATTTATCCAACTTCCGCTTGTAATTATTCATTTATTAAGTGGCATGCCCCGAGATAGGTTAGTGCTGTAGTTCCCAGCTCGTAAGAGGTCTGCAGTTAGATTTTAAATATGTAAGGGCCCTTAAATAAAAAGTCATAGATGATAATTTTTTTTTAAATACACTATTTATAATGGCAATTAATTAGTTAAATAGAAACCGCTGTTATATAAAAGTTACCTTTTTATAATTTTTTTTTAAGAAAAGGATATTAAAAGTGTTTTTTACTTTAATTTTTGATGCCTACGACATGTGGAGGGGGGCGGCAGCTCAGTGGTTAACGTGCACATCTGTGAACTGATAGAACTGGGGTTCGATCCCCACCTAGCCCTCAATTTATTCACTCGGGAGATGAATAAATCTGAGTACGTTGTCCCTCGGAGAAGGACGTTTAGCCCGTTTTGATCTTCGCGTTCCTCGGCATTTTGTGCCATAACCGCTTAGTCAAGCCAGGCCACCTTGTTGACAAGTTACCCTTTAGCCACCTCCATTGAACATGGAAGTGTCCGAGGGCACCTCAAACAACGCAATGCTAAGCACAAATTTGGACAGTTACTCCGCAAAACGGTACCTAGGCCATGAGTAATAGACAAGCTAAAGCTCAGGTAACATGCAGTGATAATTACCGATAAGGTACTCAAAATTGAGTGCCAGTTGCACTTTAACTAGAGAACACATATAACGAAGACATATAAATACACAATCAAGACCAACTCAACTTATCACTACGCCTCAAGTTACTAAAATATTCCCTCGAGGTGGAAACTAAACTAACATATAACTAAGAAACACTCAATACTAAAAGACTAAAAACTAATATAATGTCCGACAAGGTACTCGATATTCCCTTATCGGTTGCTTAAACTAAAGGACACAGGACATATAAATAAACATACAGAACGAGCACGTTCTGTCGGAACGTCAAACCGTCTGAAGGATGTTAAACCGTCGGTCCTGAGCCTGTACGATGTCAGGTATTCGTTAAGGATTCCTACTATAAATACATTTGAGTTAGGCAAAATTTAGGACTCCCACTGTAGAATCAATCTTCATTGTGTGGTATCACAAAGTGCCAATGCTCGGCCTACGTGTGTTCCCTTGTGGGAATACCACTGCAACCAAACCTAACTATGACTTCAGTACACTATTTTTTGTGACAAGTAAAAAAGCTCTAGGGTTTAATATTTTGCTGAGAATTACTAAAAAAATCGTTAGGTGTTTACTAACCTAGGCCTGTGACAAGACGGGAAAACTATTAAGAATTCTATGGTAGTGCCAACACTGCTCGACCTTGGTAAAGGTGTTGCCATCTGCTTTTGTTTGTGATAACAAGTGTTGAAACAGCTGTCTCGTCAGTCTGTTGTCATTGCCCCATATTGTAGAACATCCTGAATTAAGAGCTCTTGCATAAGCAGAATCGGAGGTCCTGGTTAGATCAGTGGTAAAATGCTCACCTCTGGACTGCTAGGTCCGGGGTTCAATACCTACTCTGGCCCTCGATTTATTCATGCGAAAGGTGTGTCGAGCGCATCGTTAGGTTGTCGGGTTCGAGCTTGTATGATGTCATACTCGTTAAAGATCACTATTCCAAATACACTTGGTTTAGGCAAAATTCAAGACTCCCAATATAGAATGTTCATTGTGTGGCCTTACAAAGGACCAATTTTCAGCTAATGTGGTTTCCCTTGTGCGACTGCCACTGCAACCTAACCACAGTCAGAAGGTTTGTTCACTGACTTGGTTTTGAAGAAGTATTTATCACTTTTTAAATAGTCGTTTAGGCTTTTGCAGGACACTAAAACTGCCCTATCATCCTAGTAAGAGAGAAAACTTCGTAACCACTAACTCAAAATCCCTTCTCAAATGTAGTTCCCACAAAAATAAACATTTAAATTCTTTTGAACAAGAATATTATCTACCTAATTCGATTGATTCTCCTTTGGTATTCAAATCCAGCTTTCAATATTTCATGTGATTTTAATAATTTAAATGTAATTGTTATTTTGCTTTTGTTTCCGTAATTCAAATAAAAGTCGACATCAACGGATACAAAGCGGTCAAAGACTATTTAGCAATCCTTGCTGTGATTTTGCTATAACAATCTTTACGCTGTAAAGACGTTATCTAGGGCAACATCTAAAATTATCTGGAGAAATAACCTCTGAAATTTATTCTATGAATCCTTATACTGCATTGTGTAAGGCAACATTTAAGACTATCTAGAGAAGTAACCTCTGAAATTTACTCTAAGATTCCTTATACTGCATTATGTAAGGCAACATTTAAGACTATCTAGAGAAGTAACTTCTGAAATTTACTCTAAGAATCCTTATGCTGCATTATGTAAGGCAACATTTAAGACTATCTAGAGAAGTAACTTCTGAAATTTACTCTAAAAATCATTATACTGCATTATGTAAGGCAACATTTAAGACTATCTAGAGAAGTAACTTCTGAAATTTACTCTAAGAATCCTTATACTGGTTAGCAGTGATTGTGCAGTGATCACAATCATATGATTCCATTCATGTTTCAGATTGTTAGAGGTTGTTAGCAGAGATTTTGCTTCGATCACAATCATATGATTCCATTCATGTTGCAGGTGGTTAGAGATGGTTAGCAGTGAATGTGCTGCGATCACATCATATGATTCCATTCATGTTGCAGGTGGTTAGAGGTGGTTAGCAATGAATGTGCTGCGATCACAATCATATGATTCCATTCATGTTGCAGGTGGTTAGAGGTGGTTAGCAACGATTGGGCTGCGATCACAATCTTATGATTCCATTCATGTTGCAGGTGGTTAGCAGTGAATGTGCTGAATTCACAATCATATGATTCCATTCATGTTGAAGGTGGTTAGAGGTGGTTAGCAGAGATTTTGCTGCGATCACAATCATATGATTCCATTCATGTTGCAGGTGGTTAGCAGTGAATGTGCTGAATTCACAATCATTTGATTCCATTCATGTTGCAGGTGGTTGGAGGTTGTTAGCAGAGATTTTACTTCGATCACAATCATATGATTGCATTCATGTTTCAGGTGCTGGCCGGAGTGATCGTTTGGCTTCACTACTCCACATATGAGGCAAACGACGCGACTCAACTCTTTGTCATAACAGGCACATATGCTGGATATGTCCTCATCATCTTGGGAACATTCCTGGGTCTCGTCACTGGTAACCCAGTCAACAGGACTATGGTATGTAATAAAAATATAAAAAGAAATATTATTATATAAAAATATAAAAAGAATATTATTCTTTACTATTGTTACTAGTTTCTTATTTATATGGTAAAATGCCTAGACTGTTTATCATCCTTCATGGTGAACTAAATTAAAATAAGCTGATTCATCAAAACAGATAAACGCCTTCCCTAAATAAACATAACTCCCAGAATAAATGGGGTGACCACAGTGGCGTAGCAATTTTTTTTTTTAACTTTTTCAAAATTCATATTGTGTTAGTTCACGCTTAATTAGTTTGTGCCATAAACCTGATGATGATTTCAGTGAAATCGAAAGCTTGTAAGCAAAAATTATATTATTTAGTAACCTACAGAATTATTTCTCGAAGTCTTTGGGACAACTCCTTTATGAAATCTCGCCCTACCAAAGAAAACTAGTTAGAAAGAAAACTAGAAAACACCAGAAAATAGGTCGTGAATGCGGAAGCTGCCATCTACTTTAAAATATATATAAATGAAAAAAGACAACATATAGAAGCAGCGAGAAAACTTACTGGATCGATATTTCGAACCGAAGTTCGTCGTCAGGGTGAGAGTAGAAGGGAAGAAGAAGAGGTACGTTCGTTCACTTGTACCGGCAGAGAGCGTACAAGTGAACACACGTACCTCTTCTTCATCCCTTCTACTCTCTCCCTGACGACGAACTTCAGTTCGAAGTATCGATCCAGTAAGTTTTCTCGCTTCTTCTATATGTTGTCTTTTTTCATTTATATATCTGTCCGGTTTGGACCGTTTTAATATTTTGATTTATATATATATATATGATGTAATTTTTTGAGGGTTGAGGTCCAATGATTTTAAACTAGTCCTTTTGCCGATGTTTCGACATATCTTTATGTCATCTTCAGGGATTTGAAATCATCATGATCTGGATCATGCTTTTTACTCATGGAGTAAAAAACCAGCCACACATGATACATGATCAGCCATCATGTAACAGTAGTAAATACGTATGCTGCAACATTAACAGATTTCCAAGCCCTGAAAATGACAAAAATATATGTCGAAACGTCGGCAAAAGGACTAGTTTAAAATCATTGGACACTCAAAAAATTACATCATATAAATATTGGGTCAAGAACACAAATCATGATATATATATATATATATATATATATATATATATATTATTAAAATAAGCAGCAGCTTCTGCATTGACCAGTTTCTTGTTGACACTCTCTACTTTTCGTATCACTTTGCGGTGAGACTCTGGTAGCTTCCAAAGAAGGTTAGCAAAAGACATTAACACACACAATAAACATAGGTCAAACACGAAAAACTAAATCTTAATCACTGTATTAATCACTAAATTAACAAACTAAATAAAAATGCGTACAAGCTTTCGGCTCTCATTGGCCATCTTCAGGTATAAACTAAAATTAATAAAGTCTAAAGCACTATAGTTAGAATAAAATAAGATATTTGAACAATGTCTAAAAAAAAAAATTACTGTACTACGGGAAGTGAATCTAAAGTGGGAGTGAGGGGAAGGGGAGGTATGCATGGCGACAGGGTCGGCCAAAACTACCTGTGGTTCCTTCACCTCCCTCTCTCCCTTACAAGCTTGAATTTATTTTTCAAATTTGAACAAATTGAACAAATTTTTCTCTCCCTTTGTAAGGGAGAGAGGGAGGTGAAGGAACCACAGGTAGTTTTGGCCGACCCTGTCGCCATGCATACCTCCCCTTCCCCTCACTCCCACTTTAGATTCACTTCCTGTAGTACAGTAATTTTTTTTTTTTAGACATTGTTCAAATATCTTATTTTATTCTAACTATAGTGCTTTAGACTTTATTAATTTTAGTTTATACCTGAAGATGGCCAATGAGAGCCGAAAGCTTGTACGCATTTTTATTTAGTTTGTTAATTTAGTGATTAATACAGTGATTAAGATTTAGTTTTTCGTGTTTGACCTATGTTTATTGTGTGTGTTAATGTCTTTTGCTAACCTTCTTTGGAAGCTACCAGAGTCTCACCGCAAAGTGATACGAAAAGTAGAGAGTGTCAACAAGAAACTGGTCAATGCAGAAGCTGCTGCTTATTTTAATAATATATGCTTAAGGGAAGACCTGCTGCCTTTGTACACAAATATATATATATATATATATATATATATATACTCGTATAATAAATTCAAAACGAAGGAAACAGACAGAAAGACACAGACAGTGCTTTCCTGCGGGATTCTTCGCTCTTCACACCTCCTGATGGCGACGATGGTCGAAATATCGATGTGAGTTATGTCTGTGTCTTTCTGTGTATTTCCTTCGTTTTGAAATTATTTTATTTAAAAAAGTCCGCTGGACCGTTTCTTTTAATTGGTATATATATATATATATATATATTATCATTAAAATTAACCGCAGTCTCGGCATTCACGATCTTAAGACTGAGAGATTCAATCCTACGAACTAACCTCCTGCTAACAGGGTTCAACTGGAAAAGGAGTTGGCCAAGTGACATGTTAAATTAAAATCGATGACTCATGCTTAGTCATTGCTATGAATAGATTAAAAGGAGAGTACAGGTTAATATAAAGAGAAGGTCAAAGGTCAATAATGAACGGTAAATGATGAAGGTAAATAATGAACTTTTTTCTAACAGCTTGTTTCTTGTTCATTATTGACCTTTGACCTTCTCTTTATATTAACCTGTACTAATCCTTTTAATCTATTAATAGCAATGACTAAGCATGAGTCATCGATTTTAATTTAACATGTCACTTGGCCAACTCTTTTTCCAGTTGAACCCTGTTAGCAGGAGGTTAGTTCGTAGGATTGAATCTCTCAGTCTTAAGATCGTGAATGCCGAGACTGCGGTTAATTTTAATGATACCTGTTTAAAAGAGGATCTGCTGCATATTTATACCAATATATATATATATATATATATATATATATCGATTCGTTGATGGTACACTGTGATGAGTGTGATTGTTGTAGGACATGTTCTTCTGCATCGTCGGCGCAGTTCTCTACATCGCCTCCGGCTCCATGTCCATCAATCATTTCAGAGGCTGGAAGTTCAACAGCAGTCAAAGCAATCATGGTCTGACCATGGGAAGCCTTGCCATCATACAAGGCGCCTTATTCATTCTTGATGCCTTCTTTGTATTTCGCGCAGAATAAACCTCAAGATTTACAAATTTTTCCCTTTTGTCTTCAAATAATAAACAATAAGTGTATTTTTTTCACTGCAAACTTATGTACAACACAATGATTATTAAGCTACCTCTACTAAAAATACATTACAATGATAAATAATTAAAGACAATTAAGAAAAATTGATACAAGTAACACTTTTGTGAGATTTAGATTCTGTGACTATTATATTTTCATATGCAATAGAGTTTCATATATGTTACTACAAGAGAAATATATATATGCATTTTTAGCTTAACTATATACTAACATCTAGATATATAATCTATATTATGTAAATATAATATTCAAAAAATGAAAAACTCATTAATTAATTATGAATGTAAATAAATAGCTAGTAATTAACATTAAATTTTTACATTTCATTTTGTAAGCATATTGCATTTACCCAATTGTAAATACCTGTTATTGTCAGTTGTATATATATATATAACAATCATCCAAATTTAAAATTTTCTTTAAAAACAAGATAAATATTTATATTTTTATAAAAAAAAAATTGTTTTGTCATTTCAAATTTATTTTGTTTATTATAATAAGTTTTTTGTAATACTTAAAAAGAAGTAATAAATTTTTTACTAATAAAATGTTTTAATTCCTGAAAGGATGAGGTTATGGTTTTATAAACCTTATTGAACTGAAGTATTTTCATTTAATTTGTATATTTTAAAAATAAATCATACAAAAGAGGAAAAAAAATGATAAAAAATAATTTCTTCTTTTGGTGAAAGCAAAAGTTTAAATAAAGAGAAGTCAGTATTTATTGTCAGTTTAGCGGCTTTTTAGGGAGTTTTTTTTATTTTTCTTTACTGCATTATTTTATTTATTGAAATAAATAAATTTGTAGACAATTACAAATTATTCTACAGTGTGCGGTATAACTAACGCCCTTGTTTTATTGAAACAAAATTAGAAAGTTTTTTAATTATCCTTTATTTATTTCAACATGATTGTTTTTCAAAGTAAATATATATTAATTTAAGATAAGAAAAAAAATAAAATAATGGTTATTTGGTATTAAAATTGTTAAATCAAAATGAAATCAAATCAAATTAAAGAAAAAAATCTGGAGTGGCCAACACTCAACTTTACTATAAGTAAACTTAATATCAAACTTCTTGGGTATATAATATATAATGTCTCATTTAAGCATAATGTAATCGTCAAAATGGGAGATGTTTATTAGTCTTTCATTCCTGAGGTAGTACAGATAGTGATTGATCCACTTATCAATAGATAAGCCTTTTTTGTATGTCACACAATTAATGGATATACAATCATTAGTATAACTACAGCAGTAATAACATTATGAAAAGCCAAAGTGAAAATTTGCTTATACGAAATAATTTCATACAAGAGAGCATGGCTTTTGCTCCAGTAGCCAGTGAATTACATAGTTTATTTGACCTCCTTCTACATTTAATACTTGAGACAAATTTTCCCATTTAGAACTTGAAAATACTTTAAGTATTTTAAAAACATTACAAAGTTTTTGTCTGAAATGTCATAAACATGTAAGAAAAAATGTCGTTTTCAGATCATTTCTAATTTAAGATGTAGGATAATTTCAATAATTATTTTTAAAAGAATTTTTTTAAGTTCTGAATAAAATCTACATTTTTTGTCTTTTATCAAATTATTACACTGGAAATTTTTTTGGCATCCTAGAGAGTTTTTTTAAAAACTCACTTTTCTTTCCCTTGGTCAAAAATCATAAAAAACCAATTTACTATGAGCGAATATTATTTTTTCCCACGTGCTGTACTCTGTCATAAGTTTGCTATAAATGTATATTGAGAAAAAATATATTAGTATTAACCACTTTTGCATTCTTAAATCAAGTTCAAAGCCGATGTCTCTGTATAATTTTAAATTTAAAAGCTTGAAGCTTGAATTTTTTTTAAAAATATTGGTATGTATTATTAGACTAGAACAGTGAAAAAACTGGAAATTAGACAAAACCATAGAAGCCCTTCTATAGGACGAAAAAGTTCATTCCAAAAACTTCAATATTACCCAATAATAATGTTATTCATAAATGTAAAAAAAAGCATCTGATATTAACCTTTGTAGAAGTGATGTAACCTTTGCAACATATAGATTGATTAGAACATTTTGTTAGACAAACCCATCATACCATAAAAATAATCAGAAATTATATGTTTCATATGCTCTATTATTGTTGATTTTTTACATATAAGAATGTTATTCTTCTTACATCACATATAAGTCGTTAAATCAATTAAAAAATTTTTCATTATACCTCTAAACATTATATTTTCCAGTGAATACACTGAAAAAAATCTGGAGTGGCCTACACTCAACTTTACTATAAGTAACTTAATATCAAATTTCTTGAGTATATAATATATAATGTTTCATTTAAGCATATGTAAACATCTAAATGGGATATAATTAATAGTCTTCCATTCCTAAGGTAGTACAGATAGTGATTGAAGGACATATCAATATATAAGCTTATTTTTGTACATCACACAGCTGATGCAAATAATTTCATTAGTATAACTACAGCAGTAATAACATTTTTGAAAAACCAAAGTGAACATTTCTTGATACGAAATATTCTCCTACAAGAGAACATGGCTTTTGTTCAAATAGCCAGTGGATTTCTTACATCGTTTACTTGACATCCTTCTACATTGAATATGAAAGTAAAATTTTCAAATTTAAAACAGGAAAATACCCTTATTTTCTCTGAAAAACATCATAAACATCGAAGAAAAAATGTTGTTTTAAGATGATTTATAATTAAAGATGTATGATAATTACATTTATTAATCTCCAAACGAAAGATTTCAATTTCGAATTATCTTTTACATTTTTTGTCTTTCATAGAATTATTATACTGGGAATTTTATGGCTTCTTAGTATTTAATAAGGTCATTTTCCTCCCCCTTTGTCAAATATCATATATACGAATTTTTTCTGAGTGAGTGTTATCCTTTTCCTGCCTTCTGTACTCTGTTATAAGTTTGCTGTGAATGTATATTGAGAAAAAATATATTAGTAATTAGCCAGTTTATATACTCAAATCGAAGTCAAAGCCAGCTATTCAATATAATTTAAATCTTTTATAGTTGGGAGCTTCTAATTTTTGAAAATAATAAATATGAACTATTAGACTAGAATGGTAAAAAAAACTGGATATTTCTCAACAAACATAAGTCCTCTTTCTTGAGGAAAGAGTCATTCATCACATTTAAATAGCATGGAAAGGTACTATATTCACAATGATAATGTAATTGTAAATGATATTACGTTTTGCTCAAGAGTGCAATATATAGATTTATTAAAGCATTTTATGAGACAAATCCATCATGCCATGGAAGATAAAGGTAATTTATTTATGTTTATTGGCGGTGAGTTTTTTACATATAACAATATTATTCCTCTTACATCTCATATAAGTCAATAAACTATTTAAATTGTTCCTTTATGAATAAATTTTATCTCAGTGGATACGCTCAAAAAATTTTTAAGTCAATGTAAACAATGTAAAAAAATATAAAAAATATAAAAAATTCGACAAGTATAGCAGGTGATCTCTTAGTCTAGGATAAACAAACAGTTTTTATAGCGTTATTGCTCTTTCCCGTAATTGAAACTTCATGATTTTTTTTTTATGGATTGCTAATTTTTCGTTCCATTTCTGGTCAAATTTTCATTATTTTTTAATGAGCCGTTTAGCGTCAAAAAAACATTTTCTGAATACAGAAATCGTACTGTAACGCCCCTTTAGCGAATGTAATTTGGAAAAAAAATATTTCAACTCATTCTCCACATAATGTTCTATTTTTAGGCATAGTTTCATTTTGATCCGTCAAATAGTATGGCTTGTATTGCTCTTACAAGGTTTGAGATTGAATTATAAGTCAAAATTTTTACATTGTATTGTAAAAAAAATATTTCTTGTTGTTTTAAAATTCTGAATATATTTTTCGTTTGTTCCATTTGTAACCTTAAAGATAATGTCAAAATTTCAAAACTCTATGTATATTTGTACTCATATATATATATATTTGTACTGTAATAAGATAAAATGAATACTGGGACTAATTAATAGCAGTCAAAAATTAGTTCATTAATTGTAAGTAAATATTTTCAGGAAGTTCTAAAGTTTTGAATATTAACAGATTATCAATGGCTAGCAGATGGGCGGAGGGGGGGGGGAATTTTACGACCCCCCCCCCCCCCCCCCGGGGCGACAAAAATACTTACTACGCCAGTGGACACAAAGCTAATAAAAATTTACTAATGGAACACTGTTTAGCAGGATGAGAATATCTCGATTGTTGATAGTTAATAAGGGTGAGTTACAGTTAATAATTGAGTTCGGTAATTGATTGTGTAACTGAAAAGTAATTGCTCCTAACTGCATTTTTAGTATCACAACAATTAGTAAGGATGTTCATAGATAAAGAATACGACAAAAAATCAATATGAACTGCATAGTTAACTAATTTACAAGAAAGATAAGATAATTGTTTAAACCAGTAATTTAGTAATTTCTACAATAGCTAGTAGATTTCTTACCTAGTTCAAATGTTCTCCTTCTACAACAAATATTCAAGACAAATTTTTCCATTGAAAACTTGAAAATATTTCTATTTTATCTAAAAAAATGTCAGAAACATCGAAGAAAAAAGGTCGTTTTAAAATAATTTTTTATTAAAATGTAGGATAATTACATTTATTATTCTTCAAAGAATGTTTTCAATTTTGAATGATGTTTTATATGTTTCGTCATATATAGAATGATTGTACAGGAAATTTGTACAGGATCTCACATCACAAAAAAAGCAATAAGAATACTGGAAATTTTTTCCAAGAAACTGTGGAAAGTGGAAATTGTAAGATGTTTATATATATATATATATATATATATATATATATATATATATATATAATTTCCACAATGAAACAATTTTTGAAACAATGCTCTAAGGCCTTTCGTCAACACATCGTCAGTTGCTCTCTGACGATGTGTTGACGGAAGGCCTTAGAGCATTGTTTCAAAAATTGTTTCATTGTGATAAATTAATCCATCTATTACATCAAGTGTTATTTTGATTATTATTCATATATATATATATATATATTGAAGGGTAAAAAGTTAATGAAATGATCTCCACATATAAAAATTTTAATGGCATAATCAACGCGTTTCGAACACGTAGTGTTCTTCCTCAGGCATTAACTAAAAAAACAATGACATCAGAGAGTTATCTATAGTATAGAGTAAATATAGAACAAAATAAAAATAAAATAAAATTAGGAAGAGAGTACGAACCTAAGGGTGAGTGTCGGTGGTACAACTGACTGGGAATAGGATGGACGTGGGTGAGGGTATAGAGTGTACATCTGTTTCATATTAGAAGGCAGGTACATTTCATTGTTATTTTTTTTCCCCAAAGTTGTATTAGTAAAAATAATATTTAGTTCTTTTTTTTTACAATAATAACGAACTAAATATTATTTTCAGTAAAACAACGACATGTTTCGGTATCTTAGACCAGGGCTTCTTAAACTGTGGGTCGCGACCCCCAGGGGGGTCGCAAAGATCTGATACTTTTCAATCATTATAAATAAAATTTTCAAATTAGTATACACACTACGTACAAATATAAATGCAAATAAAAATCATACAAAATACTATTGTAGTTTCCAATTATATATATGTGAAATGAATGGGTACGTATTCTTTAATCCTTATTTTATTTACATTGTAAAATAGTGCGATATTACATCTACATCTACGGTTAATATATATTTCATTATATGGAGGAGGGGGTCGTTTAAAATTTCCTAAGCTTGAAGGGGGTCGCTATATAAAAAAGTTTAAGAAGCCCTGTCTTAGACCATCATCAGGCTAAGAGAAAAAACAAAGTTTAGTTTCTTTATGCATAGAAACAAATAAAGATTATGCATGATAGCAAAGTCACTTTTTTTGCCAAAAAAAAGTTTTTAGATTATATTTTATCCCCTAAACTATTAATTCTAAGAGTTTTGAAAATATGGCATTATGATGAGGTTATTAATGCAATAAACGAAAGCTTCAGAAGAAATTTCCAGTATAATAATTTTACAGAAAACCAAAAATATAGAATATTATTCAGAAATAAAAAAAAATCTTTTTAAAAATGATTATTTTTAAATCATTTAAAAATAATAAATGAAATTATCCTACATCTTAAATTAAAAATTATCTGAAAGCGACAATTTTTCTTACATGTTTATGACATTTCAGACAAAAACTTTTTAATGTTTTTAAAATACTTAAAATAGTTCCAAGTTCTAAATGGGAAAATTTGACTTAATTTTTAAATATAGTTAATGGGTTAGTTCCACTGAGGTTAGTAATATTAGAATTAGTAATAATACATTCCGTCATACCTCGTAAAGTCTCTGTAAAGCTCGACCGGTTTCGGGTCCGCCTGGATCCCATCTTCAAGAGCACCTAACTGACTGTGAGTGTTGTTTTCCTATAACCTACCTATATATAGTATTTACATTGTGTAATCAGTGTTGTGTGTGTAGGTAATTTTTTTTTTTTTTTTTTTCTATTTATTTAATTGTTATGTTTAAAACATAACAATTAAAGAAATAGAAAAAAAAAAAAAAATTACCTACACACACAACACTGATTACACAATGTAAATACTATATATAGGTAGGTTATAGGAAAACAACACTCACAGTCAGTTAGGTGCTCTTGAAGATGGGATCCAGGCGGACCCGAAACCGGTCGAGCTTTACAGAGACTTTACGAGGTATGACGGAATGTATTATTACTAATTTTAATTTTTAAATGTAGAAGGAGGTCAGATAAACTATGTAAGAGATCCACTGGCTATTGGAGCAAAAGCCATGCTCTCTTGTAGGAAATTATTTCGTACAAGCAAATTTTCACTTTGGCTTTTCACAATGTTATTACTGCTGTAGTTATACTAATGATTGTATACCCATTAATTGTGTGACATACAAAAAGAGCTTATCTATTGATAAGTGGATCAATCACTATCTGTACTACCTCAGGAATGAAAGACAAATAATCATATCCCATTTAGATGTTCACATTATGCTTAAATGAGACGTTATACATTATATACTCAAGAAATTTGACATTAAGTTACTTATAGTAAAGTTGAGTGTAGGACACTCCAGTTTTTTTTACATTGTTTACATTGACTTAGAAATTTTTTGAGCGAATCCACTGAGATAAAATTGATATTTATAAAGGAATAATTTAAAATGTTTATTGACTTATATGAGATGTAAAAGGAATAATATTGTGCAGGAAAATGATAACACTCACACAGAAAAAATTCGTATATATGATATTTGACAAAGGGGAAGGAAAATGAACTTATTAAATACTAAGAAGCCATAAAATTCCCAGTATAATAATTCTGTAAAAAACCAAAAATGTAAAAGATAATTCAAAATTGAAATCTTTTGTTTAGAGATTAATAAATGTAATTATCGTACATCTTTAATTATAAATCATCTTAAAACAACATTTTCTTCGCTGTTTATGATGTTTTTCAGAGAAAAAAAAAGGGTATATACGTGTTTTAAATTTGAAAATTTTACTTTAATAATCAATGTAGAGGGATGTCAAGTAAACGATGTAAGAAATCCACTGGCTTTTTGAACAAAAGCCATGTTCTCTTGTAGGAGAATATTTCGTATCAAGAAATGTTCACTTTGGTTTTTCAAAAATGTTATTACTGCTGTAGTTATACTAATGAAATTATTTGCATCAGCTGTGTGATGTACAAAAATAAGCTTATATATTGATATGTCCTTCAATCACTACCTGCACCACCTTAGGAATGAAAGAGTAATAATCATATCCCATTTAGATGTTTACGTTATGCTTAAATGAGACGTTATGTGTTATATACTCAAGAAATGTTGAGATCGCGACAGTAGCGCTTTCTCTTGGATTTCAGAAGAACTTATTCACAACTACTATATTCTACACCATATAAAAAGATTTCACATAAACCCGTGAAATAACAATCAATGATCAAACCATAATAGTCTGGTTTTTTACTTTGACGCAGACCACTTGTTTCGGTTGAAAGATCTTAATCTTGTTTTTTTTTCCCATTCCATATTGTGGTTTGATCATTGTTCATACACCATATGTACATAAATGACAAAGTCAACAAAACTCGTAGGTAATATCTTCAAAATCACTTAAGTATAACCTTACATTACCTTATCATATTAAATATAAATGGACGGAAGGGAATCTATAATCATCTTTATCGTGAATAGTCCCTTTCTTAAGATGAACAATAATCTTAATAACTTTGTTTTTCATATTATCAATTCGTTTTGGTTATAAGATAAGGTTAAATTTAATAACAATTAGGTTTTATGCGATTGTTTTATTAGTTACTAATTTGGGTTTAGTTTTTTAACAAAATCTCATTGTTGTTAATGTATGTCGTTTAGCACTAAAAAAAAAATATTTTTGAAAACATAAAAAGTGGTTAATACTTCTTTTTTATAATGTAATTTTAAAAAAAAATACCTCATCTCATCCCCCAAATAATGCTCTATTTTTAGGTATGATTTCATTGTGATCTGTCAAACAGTATGGTCTATATCCACCTCACTACCTTTGAGATTATATCATAAGTCAAAATGTTTACTTTTTTGTAAAAAGAATTTTCAGTTTACACAACACAGAAATGTTGTATATTCAGAAATTATTTATTTATTTATTGATTATATAGTTGCTATTTATACGTAGATATAAAAAGATTTCACATAAACACGTTTAATAACAATCACTGATCAAACCACAATAAGAAATGGGAAAACAAGACTAAGATCTTCCAACTTTAACAAGCGGTCTTTGCCAGTTGGGTTTTTGACTCTGACGACGACCGCTTGTTACGGTTGAAAGATCTTAGTCTTGTTTTCCCATTTCTTATTGTGGTTTGATGATTGATATGTAGATATGTATACAGACAATATAGGTATTATTATAAAGATACGTATTATTTTATGGTTAGATATGTTAGCATGATTCAAGAGACAAATATATCTTTTGCGATAAAACCTAAATGTGCTATTAGCAATTAGTACAAAATATGGTTCACTGCTTATCATAACTGGCAGTCTCGTAACAGTAGGTTAGGTTGTAGTGGCAGTCCCACAAGGGAAAACACGTAGGGCAAGGATTGACCCCTTTGTGATACCACACAATGATTTAACATTGGGAGTCCTAAATGTGGCCTAGCTTAGCTTAGGTTAGGTTAGGTTGTAGTGGCAGTCCCACAAGGGAAAACACGTAGGCCAAGCATTGACCGCTTTGTGATACCACAAAATGATTCAACATTGGGAGTCCTAAATGTGGCCTAGCTTAGGTTAGGTTAGGTTGTAGTGGAAGTCCCACAAGGGAAAACACGTAGGGCAAGCATTGACCCCTTTGTGATACCACACAATGATTTAACATTGGGAGTCCTAAATGTGGCCTAGCTTAGGTTAGGTTAGGTTGTAGTGGCAGTCCCACAAGAGAACACACGTCGGACAAACACACAATATGATTCACACAATGAAGATTGATTCTACAGTGGGAGTCCTAAATTTACCTCACTCAAGTGTATTTAGAACAGGGATCTTTAACGAGTACCTGACATCGTACAGGCTCGGTACTCATGGTTTAAGGTCCTTCTCCGAGGGACGACGTGCTCAGATTTATTCAACTCCAACATGAATAAATCGAGGGCCAGGTGGGGATCGAATGCCGGTCCTATCAGTTCAAATGCGAGTACGTTAACCACTGAGCTAACCTGACCCACTCTGGTAGCAGTAACTGGTACTGAGTGATTTAAGCGACATTTGAAAAAAGCAGAAAACCAACGACGATCATTGAAATAAGGAAATCTTATATTTTCCTTTGCTAGAGATAAAATCGGGATTGTCAGAAGAACAACTTCTCGCTGTGCATGTACGCTGGAACTGAACTCAACGAAAAAAAATCTCTAGGCTTGGAAAAAAATTGATAACAATAACCGATGCCTGATTACATTAAGCGGCGTCCACAGTACACATGAAATTAAAAAAAAAGTTTAAGAAAATAGAAGAAGATCTAAAATGAATATGGAATAAAAACTGTGTTAATAGTTGAATAATAATCTTTTTATTAGAAAGATAAGAGAAGAGATATATAACGATAGAAAGACGATTGGGACTTTGTAAAATTTGTTCAGTCATAAAATCATGTTCTGTACGAGGTGTGATCAAACAGTAAGGTAACTTTTTGTAACCACTTCGTACATACTTGTTTTATTTTATAGTGGCTATAAACTATATATATATAAATAAAAATACTAAACAGTCCAAACCGGACAGACAAATAAATGAAAAAGACAACACATAGAAGAAACAAGAAATCTTAATAGATCAATATTTCGAACTGAAGTTCGAAAGGAGACGTGAAGTTGGAGTGGAGACGTGAATGCTTCCACCAACCAATACAGAGTAACGCACCGTGCAGCCACCTAGCCAACGTGAACCAGTTTAAGCAATGAGTAAATGAAATAATAAAAGTGGTATTTAAGCTAAGGAGGAGAGAAAAGAAAGGAAAAAATAATAAATTAAAAATTAATAAATAAGGCTAAAGTGAGAAATAGTCAAAATACATCAGAAAAAATCAAGTAAAAACTGAACTCTAGTGATCCAAAATGTGAATATATATATATATATATATATAGTAGTAATAAAAGGACAGAGTTACATAAAGGTTAATGATTATGCATATTGTTTAGGAATTATTGCGTAAATGGATTAAATTATCAGTCCGGTTTGACAGAGGCACTTGTTTAAATCCGATAAAGCAAGCGAGAGTGACTGCTGGAGCGTACGCCAGCACTTTCCCCTCTAAGCAGATTTGTGTGGTGGCGTTCGTTTTATGTAAATGAAGCTCTCGCATCCTAGAATTATTTAAACAAGAATTACACTTTACTCATCATATTCATTTTACAAGACACATTTCATTTCTTCTTTGAAAAAATATTGTCAAAGAAACTCATAAATTATAAGTGAAGAAAAGGAAACATTTATTTATTTTATTAAACCGAAGCCCTAGCGGGTTAAAAACGTCAGCCCTTTACATCTTTTTGTTTGATCAGTGATTCTATCGGCCTGAAAAATTTCAGTTAGTAAATGTTCCTTTACTCTGCGAGTGACTTTTCATCGGCTTTGAACTTATACATACATGGTGGTCCAAAAGTAGGTGAACAGTAAACGATAACATTTATTTTGAGGTTATTTATACATACAATTATATTTATTAACACAAAAGCACTTAAATTATATCAAAGTAGGTGTTCAAACTGTTTTCCATCACAGTTCACACAGACTTGAAGTCTACTTCTTATGCTGCGACAAATATTTTTGCACAAATCTGACTGATAATTGATTTCTTGAAATGCTTAACTTATGTAATTTTTCAGATCATCGACACTTCTTGGTTTTCGATTATACACTTTGTCCTTAAGTACTCCAAAAAAAAATCCATTGGGGTCAAGTCCAGTCAACGGGTCAGAGTCAAAAACCCACTTTGTGGTTTGACTATATATATATATATATATATATATATATACAACAATATATATATATATATATATATATATATATATACAACAATATATATATATACAAACACTTTTTCTTCTTCTTGGAGTTTAGTCAGGGTTAATATACGGAATAACCTTTTCGCCAACGTTTCATCTTTATTTTAAGACATCCTCAGGGCTCTAAACTAACAAAAGCAATGAACATTTGTCATATCTACTTTACAATCATCATAACAAATTAAAAAAACTTACTCAAGGGTAGGTTCTAATACCGAACCAACAAAACTGGTATCTGTCATTGCATGTGCTGCTACCCAGCGACATTTATTGAAAACACTGTTTTTTATAAAAAATGTCGCTGGGTAGCAGCACATGCAATGACAGATAGCGGTTTTGTTGGTTCGGTATTAGAAGCTAACCTTGAGTAAGAAAGTTTTTTTGAATTTGTTATGATGATTGTAAAGTAGATATGACAAATGTAAATTGTTTTTTGTAAGTTTATAGCCCTGAGGATATCTTAAAATAAAGACGAAACGTTGGCAAAAAGGTGAGTCCGTATATCAACCCTGACCAAACTCCAAGAAGAAGAAACAGTGTTTATTAGTAAATTGTGGTCAAGAAAAGAATACCTTATATATATACTCGTATATATATATATATATATATATCGCTTAAAATTCAAAAAAACGATCCAAACTAGACGCAAATCAGTTCAAAAACGAAGGAAAACAACACCCAGAGAAAGAGACACACTTGAAACTCAAATTTTCGGATGATCCGTCTTCAGGAGAAAAGAGAATGGGCGAACAAGCACGCCGAAAACACAGCGGCAGGAAACCCTGGTTGCCCATTCTCTTTTCTCCTGAAGACAGATCATCGAAAAATTTGACTTTGTAAGTGTGTCTCTTTCTCTGTGTGTTGCTTTCCTTCGTTGTTGAACTGATATATATATATATATATATATATATATATATATATATATATATATATATATAAATATAAAATGTAAAAGTTTATCTGGACTCGGTTAGTTTTTCAGGTTCAAATTAGACTCTCATTGCAAATATATAATGTAAATATATACGTATCATAGAAACAGTGGAAAATTCAGTAATGAAACTATGAGCTTTCTTTTAGTAGAATACTGTTTGTCTGAAAAGTTTTCGTGTGTTTGGTTTGATATTGTGGGGACAACACTGGAACTGAGGTAACCTTACTCTCCGGATGTCATTAGTTATTCTTTCTGTTTCAGCTTTTCTGCGCCGTAACAGATGGGGCGGCTGGGAGTGGTGGCAGCGAGGTATGGGCAATGGCTGGGCTCCCGACCACTGGTGGCGAACACCACAAGCACTGCGGCTCTGATGGCGGTGGGCGACGTGGTGGCGCAGAGCATCGGCGAGAAGGAGTACTCCCTGGCCAGGACGTGCCGCATGGCGGCCATCGGGGCTGGCCTCATCGGCCCGGCGCTCACTGCCTTCTACCGGGGCCTCGAGTACAAACTCGGCTCTGGACGCGGGCTAGCCAAAGTCTTTATAGATCAAGCTTTCTTTGCCCCTTTAATGCTGGCTTGTGTTCTTCCAACAGCAGACCTTCTCGCTGGAAACAATATTGAATTCATTAAGGAACACCTTCGACGGGACTACTTCAGCATACTTAGAGCAAACTACTATGTCTGGCCTCTTGTTCAACTCATCAACTTCACCTACGTCCCCCTCAAGTACAGAGTCATCTTAGTCCAGATTGTCGCCATTGGCTGGAACACCTGGTAACACACCTCCAGACCAACTCAACGCCTGGTAACTCGCCTCCAGGCCAATCGAACACCTGGTAACTCACGTCCAGGCCAATCGAACACCTGACACAGCTCTGCCATCATCACCGGCTCCATCCGACCATGTCAGACGTACTCGCAGTGGCCGCGTAGTTCGGTTTCCACGGAAATATTTGAGCGTTGTCACTGGGAGGGGAGTCTGTGGGGACAACACTGGAACTGAGGTAACCTTGAAGAACAGCTGATCCAGGTTGAAGAAATGTGCAATACTTTTGGTGTCCTAAGTTTTATTGTTGTTATTGTGTTTGGACAAGTGCTATTAAAAACTTAAAAACTTTTATAAAATTGTACTTTGACGCTCTGCAACCAAAATATTATTTTCCTGACGTGAAAAATACATAGAACAACGTATGTTTACTGGTTGAACACACAAATCAATCATAATCTTTATATTAACGTATAAATAGATAGCAATTACTTCCCTCCAGTGTCCTGGATGGTAATATTACTAAATTTACCTAAAGGTATTTGGTTTCCTTCGGGTTTCAGCTATCGATTTCTAATAAAACTTGCCCCAAGCGTATTACAGCATAGTTCATGAGTGCTTCAAACTTCATTAACATTCTGGAATCGTAATTACTTCTTCATTTTCTATTCCGCCTCGCTGCACCAGGCGATAATATGCAATACAGATGCGTGCATCTGTTCTCATTAGTACAGTTGCTCTTGCATAGGATAGATTTGTGTGTTATAAATGTATATCGTAAATTAATTTTAAACATAAAAAAACTTCCTTTCTGTACTTTTGCACTGCTTGTTTATCCAAATCAGTGCAGCCTTTATCATTGTTTTGTTTTCATAGAAATATTTCACAATTAAAAACACTGTATGTTATATTTTCAAATATATTTCTGACAACCACTATAAGTAAAATTAGGCCTGACGGGAGTGTTTGTAAATGCATTCACATGTTTGAATTGTTTATGTTACCTATGCTTATAACAGTATAAATAAATAATTAAAAAAATAGTTCGTTTTTAACGACATTATATCTTATGAAGTTTAATTATTCATTGTTTAACACAAAGTTAAGCTCACACCTATATTTGTATGTGTTCTTTTGATATGGACATTACATCTCTCTGCAGTTTACGACACCCGTTGGCTAAATGATGATAAAGAAGGATACTGTAGAATATATATGGTCGAGACAAGAAAATCTTGCAGAAATAATGTT
>JAPFBL010000773.1:70000-95000 GCA_026182355.1 Hermatobates lingyangjiaoensis
TTCTTTTTATTCTTTTTTCTGTGTCGTGGTTTGTGTAATTTAAAGTTATATATATATATATAGGGTTACTAGCTGATGCGTCTATAAGTTGCTTGGTCTCCCTTTCTCTTTTCTACTGAAGACGGATTGCCCGAAAATTTGAGTTTGTAAGGGTGTTTCTTTACTATGTGTGCTACCTATCTTCAATTTTGAACTAATATATATATATATATATATATATATATATATATATATATATACATTTAAATTACACAAAGCAATAAAAAGAGAAGAAACACACTTATTAAGTTCAATATTTCGAACTGTTGTTCACATCAGAAGAAGACTAGAAGCGAAGACCAAGTGAGAGGGATGTCCCCGACGTTTCTGGAAGGAAAGCAAGTCATATATAATATATATATATATATATATATATATATAGTGAATGAGTTTTATATACAAGTATTACACTAATACTTAAACTAAATTAAAAAGAAATTAGATACAGATTCGTATAAGGAAACATGACATATATCTTACTATAATGTAGTATGGTGAAATGATCTAATTTTAAGAAAAACAATGGAAGTGTTAAACTTATTTAAAATTGAGTATAAAGAAATATAATTTTAATAATAAAGAAGGATTAAAGGAGGATTGTTTGCGAAGTCTAGCCGGAGTGGTTTAATTACGTGTGGCAGCCGCAGTGGTGCCGTGATCCTCTTGCGTGGGTGTCGTACAAATCGCAAGGTTAGGGCCACTGAGCATGACGCTCATTCTTATGTCATGTTTTTTCATCGTCTTTCAATTAATTACAGAGTCACGAAAACTAATTACTAAAACTAGGCCACCTTTCTGTTATTCTTCTGTAAATCCTAATAGTTATTAGTTTAGGTAGTTTCTGACCTATAATGAATGGGATTTCAAAAAAAAAAAAACAGAAAAAAGATGAATAATATTATATAACGATCGTCACATATACCACCTGTTAATTAATAAAACAGTCGAAAATAATCCTAATGAAGAAAGAAGTTATACGAAACTAGTCGACCCGTTTTATCTTCTTCCAGGTTTACTGAGACGAAGATTGTGATTATGAGTTATAGCCTTGGTGATTGCGACGGCAAAAATTAACTTATTAAAGTATATACTTCTGGTATATCACTATTACACATTTAGTTCTAAAAACTTCTCATCCTCTTTATTATTCTATAAAAGAAGTAATATTTCAATAAAATATAGCGATACACTATCTATATAATATGCTAGGTTAGATTAGATTGTAGTGACAATGCTACGAGAGGACACACATGGGCCGAACATTGGCCCTTTGTGTTAACATACAATGAACATTCTACATTGGAGTCCTACATTTTGCCTAACTTAAGTGCATTTAATTCATTAATTGTGCAATTAATTTGTGCAATCTGTTATAGTGTGGTATGTATACATATTGGGGAAAGTATTATGTCTCCACACAAAAAAGTTATAAGAAAAAACTAACGAAGTATTTCGAACAATTGATGTTTTTTTTCAGCAAATGTGACTTGAAGAAGGGCATCAATTGTTCGAAACGCTTTGTTTTTATAATAAACTTTCTTGTTTTTGTGTGGCGACATGATACTTTTCCCCATAATTGTATTTAGATTAGTAGTAATTAACGTGAACCTGACGTTGTACAGGCTTGGGACCGACGGCTTAACGTCCTCTCCGAGGGAAGACGTCTTCAAATACTTTCACCTCCTGCGTGTATATATTGATGCCCTTAATATGTATTGAACCTCAGTGTTACCAGTCCAGAGGCGACAGTGTTGCCTAGGTTCCCCCCCCCCCCCCTCCCCAAATTCATATAAAACTGAATGAATTATTTTAATATGTTAAATATATATTTAATTTCTCTTTATCATGCAAGTCTTAATATATACAGCAAAAATATTTCGTGCTACCCAATTTTAATTTTTGAAGGTTTTTTTTAATGCTTTCCTCACGGGTAGTAACCCTACCATGAGGGAGTTTATTTTCGTTAACCTGTTCCCATTTGATTACAGGTTTTCTCATACAGTGTTATTTGAACTGCATATATGTCAGTTACAATTCATCAATTGGTAGTTTGTTTTTTTTGAATTTTTGAAGGAGGTAAAAACTGAAATTATTGGATAGATGGTTTAATTTGTATTTAAAAAGAATGTTTAATTTTTCGTTAAAATTAATCACATATTTAAGTGAAAACTTCCTATTGTACAAGATTTTGTTGTTTAAAATATATAGACACATCATATCACACAGAAACAATCATATAGGAAGAACTGACAAATTTGTCAAATTGCAACAAATTGCAACATCATCAGAATAGTATGCAATCTATGACGAACAAAACAAAAGGATCACTTTGTCATAGTATCAGTGTTAGCACTTCAAAAACATGCGTGGAGGGGGAAGGGACAAAAAATAAAGAACTAAATATGAAACAATGAAAATGTAAAACAAATAATAAAATATTGAAGAATAAGTAAGGGATCATTATATCTCTATATATAAAGTTCGTGAGTTTGTTTGTTCACTCATATTCCGTGGAGATAGAGACCTGAAATTAAATATATATATTATTTACTACCTGAATAATGTTAAATAAAAGAAAATTATCACTATATCCCCAAAATTGGAGCCAGGGTAGCAAGTGTCTTGCGTGCTCGCCGATGACAGTAGTGCAAATGTCTTATACATAAATGTAACAATTTTTTTTAATTTAATATTTGTGTAATTTAAACACTGGTAATAAACTAAAGGCATGGAGGTAGAGTAGCCCACTGGCTTGCGTGCCCTCCGATAATAGTTGCAGAAATGTATTAAAAATAAATGTAACAAAAACAATTTTTGAATTTGAAATTTGAATTATATAAACAATGGTAATAAAATAAAGACATTGATCTAGGGTAGCCAGTCGCTTGCGTGCTTGCTGATGATATTATTTACGATAAAATTTACGAAATATAAACACTAGTAATAAAATTAAGGCATGGAGCCAGAGCTGGCGTGCTGGCTGATGACAGTAGTGAAAAAGTGAAAATAAATGCAACAAATATGTTATAAACTACTATATTAGAGGTTAAAAATGAATAGTTTTAGAAACACAAACTTGAACTCAAATGTCAGATAAAATACGAATATTCAGAGGTAATATTATAAAGACACATTCCTTTCATTAATTTTATTTTATGTAAATAAATTGAGGTAAATTTTGAGGTAATTTTGGGTAAATAAATTGAGTATTTCAATTTACAAGTTTAGTTTGTTTTTAATATATTTGATTGTGTATATAACCTGAATTGATGTTTTATTTATTTATATGATAAAATAAATGATTTTTTTTTACTTTTAAATGATTTTTATTTTGTTAAATATACTTAGTGTGTATATATTTTGAATCATGTTAAGAATACTATATCAAAAGCTTGAGCCTTATAACAATCTGTTTTCGTGCTTAATAATAAGAAACAACAAACAAAATTATCCCTGACCAGGTTCAGAGAAGTAATTTCAATATCTATTGTTATAATTTCTGAGTGACACAAAGGGTCACGGGTAGTCTAGTATGTAAATAAAATTTGACAGAAAACATACGTCATAGAAGCTATATTGACGATTTTTGACACGGTGTCAGTAATTTAGACCTGGATAACAACAGGAAGGTTGCTTCGTTGACTGACGAAAGCTCTACAATTCACATGAAGGTTCAGCTACCTGAAGAAAAGCTCATATAAATAGCATCAAATTGAGTGCACTCTACTTAATAGATGCAGTTGTGGGAAGTACAGACGGTATTGAAATGAATCGGGTGGGAATAATAGCAGGGAACGAAAGTGAGGGAAGGATTTTATTGACAGGAGAAGCACTTGTTCTGTAAATAAACATTTTATTTGGACCATTATCCTTTTATTGTGACATGACCACATCCATGAAGCATATACGTGTTCTCTCAAAGCCACTAGAGTTAAGTAACATTAAACACAACACTTGAATTGTGTCAAAACCAATTCTCTTTTATTTTGTTTTCTTAAAAAAAAAATGTATTTTATTGTCCTAAACTTATAAAATTTGTGAAAGTTAAAAAAATAATAGTCATCTGGAAATCATGTTGTTTGCAATATAAATTAATGTCCAAAAAACAATAACAAATGAGAAAAAAGACTAAGTTCTTTCAACTGTAACAAGCGGCCTTCGTCAGAGTCAAAGTTGGGATTTGACTCTGACGAAGATAGCTTGTTACGGTTGAAAAGTCTTTATCTTTTCTTCTCATTTCTTATGGTTGTTTGGACGTTTATATATATATATATATAAAAGAGTTAAAACGAAGGTAACACACAACAGATAATGCAACAAGCAGTCTTCGTCAGAGTCAAAAACCCAAGTGAAGAGAACTCTAGAGTTGGGTTTTTGACTCTGACGAAGACCACTTGTTACGGTTGAAAGATCTTAGTCTTGTTTTTCCATTTCATATTGTCGTTTGAACATTGGTTGTTATTTCACGTGTTTATGTGAAATATATATATATTTATATACTTTATGTTTCCTTATTGAGGACTAGGTCAAAGAACAAAACATACAATAGAATAGAAGAGGTCAAAAACATTTTTTTCAAATTTATATATATATATATATATATATATATATATAGAGTACAAAAAATGTAAATTTGCATAAACCAAATCGTAAAATATAAATCTAACGTAGCGCAATCAGTTATTATGTGGTATTTACTCAAAGTATGGTAATAAGCTAATGAAATAGTCTCCTCATATAGACATGTAATACAAGTAGTATACGAGTAGTATAATAGTATAAACAACGTGTTTCGAACACGTAGTGTTCTTCTTCAGGCATTAACTAAGGGTGAGTGTATGTGGTACAACTGTACGTCAGTAAAACTGTACTTGTACAAGTAGTTGTACATCTGTACAACAGTTGTACCACAGACACTGACCTTTAGTTAATGTCTGAAGGACACTACGTGTTCAAAACACGTTGTTTATACTATTAAATTTCTATATGTGGAGACTATTTCATTAGCTTTTTATCCTACAATGAAACAGCGTCAGTTGGACTTTGACGACGAACGCTTGTTACGGATTGAAAGATCAAACTATTTTCGTGGTTTCGATGTTGAGAGTTGTTTCACGTGTTTGCTGTGAAATCTTGCTATACATACTTGTGCAATATGTTTTAGTATGGCAATTACTCGTATTTCAGGATTTAAAGGATTACATTTCCACACAAAAAAAAAAGTTTAATATGAAACTAACAAAGCGTTTCGAACACTTACTGTTCTTCTTCATGTAACATAAAAAATATTCATATCTTAAAGCTCAGAGATATGTATATTTTTTAGAAGTAAACCTGAAGAAGAACAGTAAGTGTTTGGAACACGCTGTAAAATTTAACATGTAAGTTTGTAATATGTAAGTTTAATATGTAATTTATTAAACTTAATATGCAACTTTTACAAATGTAAAAAATTAGATATTAATTTTTTTGTGTGAAAACATAATTTTTAAAATCCCTTAAATATCTTTTTACACAATATAAATGTACGTATCAATGAAAATGTAAGCAATTAGATTTATGTAAGAGCATAAAAGGTTTTTTTTTTTGTAATAGTAAATTCAAAACATGTACACTCCTGAGTGAATTATAATCGAAGAGAAAAATGAACCAAATTGTTTAAATATTAGCTCGATTGTTTCGGAGACTGAGAGCTTTATGGTTTAAAAGCATTCTAATATTGACTGAAATTGGAAGCTGAGAGATATTTGTCATAATTTCAAAAGTGTCTGAGAGCAAATTATTCAGTGTTGAGTACATTTCACTCGGGGGACTGTAGTTTAGATATAATTGATTTTCCATTTTTCTCACCTTTGGCCTGTCTCAGAATATTAACAACTACGAAAATAACTAAATACGTAATTATTTGTTATCTGTTAATATTTACAAGCGTAATAGATATTTGGATGCAGTAAGTGTATTAGAAATGTCTACTAAAAGTAATCTACAGGAAAACTGCATCAGTAGTTTAACAACACAGTAATAATATATAATAGTAATATATAATATACAGTGGATATATAAGTAATATATTCCTCACTAAGTATAGATTTTGAAGATTATATTAATGTAGCAAACGCTTAAATATAAGGAAATGTTTATAACATTTACAGTAAATTTCTGTTTAAATTAATGTCCTCTATTTTAATTTCACAATCCTTATTTTTAAGTTAAATCAAAATATAGTAAAAAAAAATCTTTTAAAATTTATGAAAATAAAAGATCGACGGATTTATACATTTTGATATAAAAAACAGTTCGTGTTTATCTCAGGCTATATCTGTAATATAAAATATGGACAAAACATGTGAACCTGTATGCAGAAAAATTAACCAAAACATAAACTAAACAGATTTACTAAGGCGGGTATTTTTACTCTTTGTTTTTTGTTTGTTAACTCTATATTTAGTTGATTTTTTTGTATTCAGTTTTAAATTTTTTGTTTGTATAAAAAAAAATTGCATATGTAACCTGAGTTTGAGCACTAAGATTTCAAAACGCGTCTACGTTGTATAGAATATTTCGTGTGGAGACTTAGTGTTTGTTCCCCTCATTCTACTCTTGAAGTTTTTGATAATTATTTATTAATTTCCTTAAAGAATATATAAAAACATCGGGCTGTTATTTATCTAATATTATTTTATAATTCACACATTAAAGGTTTAAATTTTTCAAATTTAAGTTAGACATTTAATAATATAAATTAGGTTTACTATTACCTGTAAAAAAGAAAAGACGTGCAGCTTTGCTTGCCTTATTACTGGATATTTTTCAAGCTTACATAAACTAAGCGGTTGTAATATGAAAAGAATGTAAACTTACAAAAATTATAGAATAGAGCTATTATTGAATTTATTTGTTTATGCAAGAAATCAAAAATTTAAAAGGAGTGAAACTAATATGGTTAAACTATTTCTAATTTTAATGTATCTACATTAATAGATATTTCTAATCATGTAATCTGACTCTCAAAGAATTGTATTAATCAAAGAATCAAAGAATTGTATTAATCAAAGGATCAAAGAATTGTATTAATTTTCACATGTTGTATTTGTTAGTATGATATTTGTATAAATATTGCATGATAACAGTTTGAGGTTCTGAATTGTTGTATAGGGCAATAGAACACTAAAAAGAGAAACTATTAAGCTAAAAAATTAAAAGATATTACAATATTTTATCTTGAAAATGTTTTCTTCCACAGGACGGTTTCATAGAACTACTTCATCTTATAGTTTCACTTTCAGGAATAGACAAGATCTAAAACCGGTCCAGTGAGAAAAACAAATTCCAAGGTAAGAAGGTTCATTCTTTTTTAAGTCTTGCTAATCACACCTTGTGAAATTAAAAACTGCCAATTTATTGTTAATATGGAGAAGAGGGGGTCAGGTTAGCCCAGTGACAACGTATTGGCCTGAACGGTTCAAAACGAAAATTATCCTACAAGGAGGAGCATGGCCGGAAGAAAAAGAACAGTTAATCACCAAATATAGCAGAGACTTCTTCACTTTTATAAATAATCTACCTATTGGAGACTTGGATCTTATATAAATATTGTTAAACAAACATTGTTAGTTAAAAAAAAAAAAAAAATTAAACATTAAGAAATGTAAATTTTAAATATTATAAATATTGTATATGTGTATATATGTATGTCTGTGGGTATAAGTATATATATGTATATATGCGTGTGTATGTGTGTATATATATATTATTAATTGAATATATTATAAGAACATGTAAATTAACACTATATAATGTACTCGTAATAATTAAGTTGTAAATGTATGTAACTTTTGTGTAAACCTGTAATCAATATGGGAACAGGTTAAAGGAAAAATAAACTCCCTCATGGTAGGTTTACTACCCGTGAGGAAAATAAAAAAAAAAAAAAAACCTATTGGCCCCTGGACTGGTAGATCCGTGGTTCAAGACCTGTTCTGGCCCTCGATTAATTCACGCGGTAGGTAAATAAATCTAAGCACGTCGTCCCTCGGATAGTACTTTAATACATTGGTCCCAAACCTGTACGATGTCAGTTAATCATTTCAGATCTCTACTCTAAGTACACTTGAATTAGGCAAAATTTATGACTTCAAATGTAGAATGTTCGTGTTCTCTTGTGATACTGCTACTGAAACAAAATCTAACCTAACATAACATGTATAAAATATATTGTTAGAGAAATCCAACATACCTCATGAATAGTTGTAAACGTCCGACCGGTTTTGCATACAGTACATCTTTAAGTAGAACTCCTGCTTCCCTATGGACAAATACAAAACGGGTCAAATGTTTAAAAGAAACAGTAATCACTTTGGAAAAAATAGACATACATTGTTACTGCGTGAAGGTTACAAAAACTTTTAGAATATTGTTTTGTCTTATAATTGATGAAATGATTATTTACAATATATATTACTTGCATAAGTTGGCAGCAGATCTTTATCCAAGCATACATTGTTGAAGAGCAGAGCAGATTCTGCATTCACGACTTTTTAAGTAGCTGTTATTTTTTCCTGATTACACTTCTATGTTGCAGGGGCAATGCAAATAGCAAATTTATCAGGCATTCAGGCATTTTTTCCTGAAAATTTCCCTGGGAAATTTGTTATTTGCATTGCCCGTGCAACATAGAAGTGTAATCAGGAAAAAATAACAGCTACTTAAAAAAGTCGTGAATGTAGAATCTGCTTTGCTCTTCAACAATATATATATTACATAGATTAAAAGCAACTATGGAAATGAGTAGATAATCTATGGTACATAACCTAGCCCATACTGATTCTGTCGGTATATATATAGCAACATATAATTATATTATATATAATATATTATATATAAAAAGATTTCACATAAACACGTGAAACAACAATCAATGATCAAACCACAATAAGAAATGGGAAAACAAGACTAAGATCTTTCAACCGTAACAAGCGGTCTTCGTCAGAGTCAAAAACCCAACTGAACACTAGATGCAGAAAACATCTGGTGAGGAGTTGAGAAGAGTGGGAGGGAAGAGTGGTATTTTAAAAGGGTGAAAGCACAGGAAAGGACTAATGTCCAGAAAGGGATGTTTGGGGAAACAAAGGAGTACAGTAAGAAAAAGTAAAAAACTATCCGCCAGCTGTCAACCCTCTTTGAAGAGGCTATTGCCCTCGTGACGAAAGTATCAAGTTTGAAGAGACCGTTACTAATGTTTATAATATTAGATCTATTAAATTTAATTAGAGACGATTCAATAATATTTCTTAACAACATTGATTTTTCATAGGTAATAAATTTAGCTCCTGTCCAATCAATATGATGATTTTCATTTTTTATATGCAAGAATAAGGCACTACTGTTTTCCTGTCTACTTACGTTATATTGGTGTTGTTTTACACGTGTTTTTAATGATTTACCAGTTTGACCAATATACATTTTATGGCAATTTTTGCACGGAATTTTATAAATACCAGCGGACTCCAATTCGCTTGGAGAGTTTTTTATTAAAAAACTAATAACCTGGGTAATATGTTAATAAAAAACTCTCCAAGCGAATTGGAGTCCGCTGGTATTTATAAAATTCCGTGCAAAAATTGCCATAAAATTTATATTGGTCAAACTGGTAAATCATTAAAAACACGTGTAAAACAACACCAATATAACGTAAGTAGACAGGAAAACAGTAGTGCCTTATTCTTGCATATAAAAAATGAAAATCATCATATTGATTGGACAGGAGCTAAATTTATTACCTATGAAAAATCAATGTTGTTAAGAAATATTATTGAATCGTCTCTAATTAAATTTAATAGATCTAATATTATAAACATTAGTAACGGTCTCTTCAAACTTGATACTTTCGTCACGAGGGCAATAGCCTCTTCAAAGAGGGTTGACAGCTGGCGGATAGTTTTTTACTTTTTCTTACTGTACTCCTTTGTTTCCCCAAACATCCCTTTCTGGACATTAGTCCTTTCCTGTGCTTTCACCCTTTTAAAATACCACTCTTCCCTCCCACTCTTCTCAACTCCTCACCAGATGTTTTCTGCATCTAGTGTTCAGTTGGGTTTTTGACTCTGACGAAGACCGCTTGTTACGGTTGAAAGATCTTAGTCTTGTTTTCCCATTTCTTATTGTGGTTTGATCAATAATATATTATATATATTATAATTGACTCATATATTAATTTAAAAAAAAACTACATCTGTAAAATTTTATTAAGATTTGTCAAGCAGTATGACTTGAAGTGTAAGTGTTTTCTACATGAAATTCAGATCTTACAATTTGACATCGTCATAAAATATTATAAACACTCGTAGGTTCAGGGAACTTTGAAAAAAGTAACTCTGCCAAATACTTAATTTTTTGTTATTATTGCTATACTTGTCGTGACATAATAAATTGGTTAATTTGTTTTGTATTCTTTCGTTTTCTAAAGATAACTAAGTCATTCTTTTGATGTCTCTGTTACACGCAACATTTCCTTTGGCTTGATTAAAGCTTTGTTTTTATCTAAAACGAAAGTTATATAAAGATTTTATTTACTTTTCTCAGCCTCTTTAGGCTTGACAGGTAATTTTTTTTTTTATCACAAAGTTGAATAAAACAGTTCATAGTTATGTTAGTGAATAATAATAAGGGAAACAAAATACGCAATAATAGCTGATACTGGCTAAAGAAGATCCCTAAACATTACATCGATAGATATAAAAGGCACAAAGCCATTTCCTAATTCCTGTTTGAAAAACAATAGTGAGTTTTAAAGTAGGCAAACGTGGGAAAGTGTGTGAGAGCTATCTTTTAATGACTTGGGTCAGTATGTGGAAGACTTCTTCCTACAGGAAGGGAACAATAGTTAGCCATTACTTGATACGGGAAGAATTCAAACTTTCAGCATGATCTCCAGGCACAATTTAGATAGAATTGAATCATCAATAACTATTGAAAATGTATATACAAATATTGTTGAAAATGAACCTCCAAAATATGTAATTCCGTCAAAATCAGGTCGCTTCCGTCAAAATTTTTTCACAGTCTCTATACATTACTCATGGTAAAGTAAAAAAGTTATGTTTTCGTTATAAAAAAGTTTTATTCCAATATGCAAATGTTATTTATAAATGTTTTACTTGAAGATAAAGAAATAGATTATATATGAATTATTTTATTTAATTTTTTAAGCAAATGAAATATTTTTGTAATAATTTTATATAGTGTGATAGCGATATTTGCTATATTTCGGATAGAAATAGTGTTTTAATCTTTGTTTCTACTGATTTGCAAGTGATTTGATTTGAGGAGTAGACGTGCCGACTAGATACTCGAGATATTCTTTATCCTTAAGTCGTCTGCGTGGTCTGTAGCCACTTTCTCACCTAGGTCAGCACCGTTATGTAACGTCTTTCTCTCTCTTACACCTCTCTGCCTAGCTCTCAGAATCTATCTCTCTTCCTGTTTATCACACTTCATTCCAGTATACTCTATGCAATTGCAAAAAAAAAAAAAAACCTTCACTCATTCATTACACACTTTATTAAATTCATTGATAAACAAATCATGTTTTTAAAGTTTATAATGAAATATTGGATCTTTTTAACAAAGTTATATAAAAATTCAGCTACAAAAGTGTTTGCTGTCAAAACACGAAAGGTAACCAACCCTATTGTTGTAGATAATGTTAAAGCTTGAGAAAGATTTCTATGTCGTGTGATTATTCTATGTCGTGAAAGATTATTCTATGTCGTGTTAAAACGGATACCAATTTTAATTTATACTTATTGTACATAAATCTAAAAAAAATTTAAAGTTCGTAATATATACTGTTTTGGAGGCCAGGTTACTTCAGTTGCTAACGTACTCTCCTCTGAATTGTTAAGTCTGGGGCTCCATACCCACCTGGCCCTCGATTTATTCACGTGGGAGGTGAATAAACCTGAGCAGTCGTCCCTTGGTCGACTTGGTTTGTTAAGCCATTGGTCCCGAACCTGTACGATGATAGGTACTACTTAAAGATCCTCTAATCTAAATACACTTCAGTTAGGTAAAATGTAGGACTCCCAATGTAGAATCAATGAACCTTCAATGAGTAGTATTACAAAGGGCCCAATATTCGGCCAATTCCTGTTCTCTTGTGGGCCAGCGACTGAGACCTAAAGGGTTGCCTACTACTATTACTATCTATTGTTTTTGTATGAATGTTGATACATAAAGTTGTAGTAAAACTTTACGGATTTTCTATACTGGAGTAGGCAATTCTGTACAAAATAGGAGAATTCTTAAGTTTTATCTTCATCTTATGTAGTATTGTCGTGTAACAACGGTTATATTTGTGCCTCCATTCATAGATTTGAAATAGCCACGGCAAAATTAAAGTAATTTAATCAATTGATGGTAATTAAATTCAGTAAGATTTTTAAATACTATTTTTTTACTTCTACTCATTCTATAACTTTAACAGAAGAATTATATATATTCAGGTAACTCATCACAAATGATTGAAGATAATGACTCTATGGCCTTTCATTTATCACGTCGTCAGAAAGGCCTCAGAGCCTTTATATTATCTTCATTTGTGGTGAGTTACCGTAAGCCGAGTTACGTGAATATTTATATCACGTGTTATTGTGACAATTTTGTATATATATAAAACATTAAACGGTCCAACAGGACCACTAGTTTACAAAGGAAAGAGAAAAACAGATAAAAACACACTCAAAAAAGGCTCACAACAATATTTCGACATTCATCGTCATCGTCGGGCAGAAGTAGTTCCTTTGAGTAGCTGAAGCTAACTGAGTTACTCAAAGGGACTACTTCTGCCCGATGACGACGAATGTCGAAATATCGTTGTGAGTCTTTTTTGAGTGTGTTTTTATCTGTTTTTCTCTTTCCTTTGTGAAGTAATATATATATATATATATATAAGAGTGTGTGTTTGTGAGTGAGAAATCACACATCAACCCAATAGTTGGGTTTTTTACTCTGACGAAGACAGCTTGTTACGGTTGAAAGATCATAGTCTTGTTTTCCATTTCATATTGTGGTTTGATGATTGGTTGTTATTTCACGTGTTTACGTGAAATATTTATATATATATATATATATATATGTATAATTTTTCGTTAAAAATACTATCTGAAACGGACAAATATAGTTCAATGTAGAAAAAGATACATCTCTGTGACCGGGCGTGCATGCGGCAACATTGTTGGTCCCCAACTGTCTCTGAACCAGTGCGCTTGGTTTCCTTCTCTTATCTCTCCTAAAGACAATTCAAACCAAAAATTAGAGATTGAAGGTGTGTGCTTTTAATTTCTCTAAGTTTCTTTTTCTACATTGACGATATATATATATGATTGGTTATACACGACTGAATATTGTCGATCGATGATCTTCTTCTCCAACTTTTCAAGTTTGCGGAAAATTAATTTTTCGTTGTGAGAACAACGGTTCAAGGAATGAATTCTTCTTGTCGACGCGTTTCGACTGTCTACTGCAGTCATTTTCAAGACACAAAACAGGTGGGTTACCGGTCTCCTTATATAGCCGAGAGTCAGGGGGGGTGAGCGCTGATTGGCTGTGCTATTGTGGTTCTTCCTTCTCATTGGTTATTGGTTATATTCTCATATTATTATGCGTCGACAAGAAGAATTCATTCCTTGAACCGTTGTTCTCACAACGAAAAATTAATTTTCCGCAAACTTGAAAAGTTGGAGAAGAAGATCATCGATCGACAATATTCAGTCGTGTATAACCAATCATGTATAAAGGAAGGACTGCTACCGAAGTACACTAATATATATATATATATAGACGGATGTTTTCCTTATATCGACCACATATATTTAACACTATTTTTCTTTTTTATTGAGATTTGGTTTAGCTTCAATAATACAAAACCTTTAAGCCGACGTTTTGTCTATATTTGTAGCCCTAAAGATGTCTACAAATATAGACGAAACGTCGGCTTAAAGGTGTTGTATTATTGAAGCCAGACCAAACGTCGATAAAAAAGAAAAATAGTGTTATATATATATACGCGATTTGCCGCCTGTAATCGGCAACTCACTTCTTCGTCTACCTGATGACGTTGAAGTTGATCTCAGTCGATTCACTGGTGGTTTATAGGGATTATATTCTGAGGGAAGGAGAAATAGAAGTACATTCAGCGACGCTTGTTTGGTATAGTTTCACAATTTAGAACATATGACTGATTTAGATGTAAGGGTTTGATGCGAATAATGACATGCTAGGTGGATTGGTTTCGCAAGAGGCGATGTCGAGGCCCGTGACGGTGGCTCCCTCCTCCTTCAAGGGGGGACGATGCGGAAGACTGGCTCATCGCGAGCTATAGGCGACTTGGTGACCGCGACGAGTTCTACGCCACCAACTGGCTTTACAACACTCCTGACACAGATCCATCCTGACTGTTTCCTCGTCTCAGCCATAACACGACATTGTCGACACCCAGTTAAATAATAAAGACAACAGTGCCGAAAATCATTTTCGACACTCAGAGGCTTACTTAATAGTCCTTATTTTATTACCTAAAAAGAACAAAATGTTTCACAATTTCTTTTTGATTGAATTTCTCTTCTGCGACATGTTTCACCTACTTTTTCTTCTTACAATAACATATATGTATAATACAATGTTAACACATGTAGGTCAAGCTATTTTAAGTTGCAGTGGCAGTCCCACGAGTGAACACACATAGGTCAAACATTAGCCATATATGATACCACACAATGAAGATTAACTCTACTTTGGGAGTCCTAACAAAACTGTATTTAGAATAGGAAACACCTGGCATCGTACAGATTCGGGACCAACAGCTTAACATTTTTAGATTTATACACCTCCCGCGGGAATAAATTGAGTGCCAGAGTGGGTATTGAACCCTTGATATGCCAATACCGTGGCGAGCACGTTGCCACTGGGCTATCCTGGCCCACTCGACCCCATATATTTTACTCTGTTTTATTTATTGACGTTTCAGGCATCATGTATAATACTGCAAATGATTTATTATCATTGTTCGTTTGTTATACACAATATTTAACTTATATAATATATAATATTACATAATATAATATAAATAATAATATTATATTATATACGAGTATATTATATTTAGCACTCTTACAGACATCTTAGTGCTAAAAAATATAAATGCACAAAATACATAAACAAATTGTATATGTATTCATGCCTGAGAAAATAAAATAATTTTTTAACGTAACTAAAGTTTTGTAAAACTAAATAAATAATTTACCAATCTTTTACGTATTTAGTTTTTTACACAAATTTATTTCAGCCAGTAGTTAGTTTATATAGATAAGAATCAATAAATGTTTTTTAAATTAAATTAGTCACTTAGTTACTGTGTTTCTTGACTCTTGATTCATTCTCGTGGGAGACGAAAATATTTCAGCACCTCGTTCTGTCAGAGGAGGGATATTAAGCTTTCGGTCACAAATGAGATATTCGTTAAAGATCGATACTATAATTATACTTCAGTTAGGCAAAACATAGGGCACCAAATTTTGAATGTTCATTGTGTGATATCACAAAGGACTAATGTTCGGCCTATGTATGTTCTCTCGTGAGATTGCTATCGCAACGTAACCTAAACTAACCTTTATATAAAATCAATAATCATAGACTGACGTATTTATTTGGATTTCAAAATTACGTCTATTGATTATCGGGTAAAACTATAATAAATACATATTTAGATGAATTAAGAAAAAAGAAAATTATGGAAAATAATGCTGACTAGTCAAATATTCATTGGACTGATGAGTCATATTATATAAATATCGATTCAAGAAATAAATTTAAACGAAATAGATATTTAGGTTATTCGATTGAAAACAAAAAAAAAACTCAATATTGGACTGTCTGACCTCCAGACTGGAGAAAGTATTTTCATTATAGGGTTGTAGCTGCTTTTAAAGGACCTGTTTGAGTTTACTTGAATCACCTGTTTTTCCCGACCACTTACGTAATCTAAAAATTAGATTAAACTTTTACTGATGCCAGATACCGGGCCTGTTCTATTAATAATATTCTGACACAATGAATAGTATGAAGCCATAAAGGGAATTGCACCTGAGGTGCGTCTTTACTGAGATTTCTATAAATAGAAATAAAATGACACAACTGAAGGAAAGAAAGTAAATTTACAGTGCTATATCGATGTGTAAACCAGAATAAGAAATGGGGAAAAAATACCAAGATCTTGATTAACAAGTAACAAACGATCTTCACCAGAGTCAAAGACCTAACTGAAACACAAGATGTAGAAATTCCTCTAGGGAGGGAAGTACTTTTAAATATCACTCTTCCCTCCTACTCTTCTGAACCCTTCACCATGATGTTTTTGCATCTCGTATTTCAATTGGGTGTGTGACTCTGATGAAGACCGCTTTTTAGGGTTGAAAGATCTTAGTCTTTTTTTCCCATTTTATATTGTGGTTTGATCGTTGATTGTTATTTCACATGTTTATTGTGATATTTTGTTATATATATATATATATATATATAAAACAGTTCAAAATTGAAGATAGGTAGCACAGAAAGTAAAAGAAACACAGTTACAGACTAAAATTTTCGGATAATCCGTCTTCAGGAGAAAAGAGAAAGGGAGACCAAGCACATTGTAGACACAACGGCTAGTAACCCATATATATATATATATATATATATTCATTTTCACTTTCTATTTCTTAGCTTATTCTTAGTTAATTTCTCTTACCTCACTTGAACCGGGCACGCGTGTGACAACACTGTTGGTCTCCATCCGTCGCTTGGTGTCCCTTTCTCAACTCTCCTGATGAAGGTTCAACCGAAAATTAGAGACAATAGTGTGTTTGTTCCTTAGTTCTGTGTTTGTGATTCATCGTGAAACCTATATATATATTAGAATCAGTAATAATACATTCCGTCATACCTCGTAAAGTCTCTGTAAAGCTCATACAGCTTGAGCTTTACAGAGACTTTACGAGGTATGACGGAATGTATTATTACTGATTCTAATATTACTAACCTCAGTGGAACTAACCCATTAATTATGCTATATAATATATAATATATATATAATATATATATATAGTATATATATATAATATATATATATATATATTGGACATCGAAATATAGTAGTGAGTTCAGTGATTTCCTTTCTATGTGTTCTTTTTAAATTCTGGTTTATATATATATATAATATATATATATATATTAATATATATATATATATAGTTCACAAAGGAAAGAGAAAATGTGATAAAAACACACACTAAAGATTTACTACGATATTTCGACAATCGTCATCGTCGGGCAGAAGTAGTCCCTTTGAGTAGCTGAAGCCTACTCAATATATGTATACTAAATATGTGTAATATGTTTAGGAGCACTTTTTATCCCATCCTAAAATGAATCACACCATAGAATGTCCACCAAAACACTAAGCACTAGTAACCTGTTGAATTTTACACCAAATGAATATCAGTAATTTGTTTATCAAATTATTTTAGAAGACTGTTTAATTTGAACGACTTCATATGAAAAAGGTGGAACAAAGAAATAACCTTTTTCTTAAAAAAAAATGTAATCAAAAATATAAATATGTATTATCTATCTGCCGTTCAATCTCTCCGTTTATACTATAGAAATGGTTGCACAATATACAATTTAAAGTAAAGATTTTGCCAAAAATTTCTTAGACATTTTTGTGGAATAAAATTAAGCTCATATACAATAATGAGTATTAATGTACAATAATTTTAGTTCTTGATACTTTTTTCATTATTTTAACAAGTCGCACTCCGTTTGCGTCTATGTTTGTATGTGTATGTGTTTGTGTGTGTGTGTGTATGTGTGTGTGTAATGTGTGTGTGTGTGTGTGTGTGTGTGTGTGTGTGTGTGTGTGTGTGTGTGTGTGTGTGCGTGTGTGTGTGCGTGTATGTATGTGTATGTGTGTATGTGTGCGTTTGTGTATGTGTGTGTGTGTGTGTGTGTGTGTGTGTGTGTGTGTGTGTGTGTGTGTGTGTGTGTAATGTGTGTACTAGCGTTTGTGTGTAGTGTGTGTGTGTGTGTGTGTTGTGTGTGTATGTCTGCGTTTGTGTGTGTGCGTGCGTTTTGTGTGTGTGTGTGTGTGTGTGTGTGTGTGTGTGTGTGTGTGTGAGTGTGTGTTTGTGTATGTGCGTGTGTGTATATATGTTCCATAGTAATAATCTGAATCGGCATCGTTAACTACGATTGTACCAAGATGATGTTTTACGTAAGAGTACGTCTAAATCTGTAAAAGCCATAGGCAATGACATTTATAAAAAAAAAAACGGAAAGCAAAATATTCAGATTAAAATATTTTAATAGGAAATGGCTGTGAAAATCGTGAATAACCTGGATAATTGCATGTCATAACTTTTAACTGAGAGATATTTCACCATCTACGAAATCAATATTCTAGAAGTGGAAAATTTGTGTTTGCCATCTGTTTACATTTTGATCCGCACTTGTCAGTTATTCTGAAGAAGAAAGTTTAATTTATATATATATATATATATAACATATAGAATACTAGTATAATTGGAATCACTATGACGTCTTCTAATATAAGTAAATACATTTAGTTTTTTTTTAACATGTGAGTTATATAACGAAGAAACTATAACTTATATAAATAAGGGAAAGTCAGTCATAAAATTGTTAAGTTAATAAACCAATATAATGTAAAGGTACGTTTTCAAACAAATAATACAATAAAAGCAATAATAGACAGAGGAATAGAATATAAAAATAATATATATGATAAAAGTGGTGTAAATAAATGTGTGTGTGTGTGTTTGTGTATGTGTGTGTTAAATTGAAAGTGTAAAGACTGTAAACTTGTATACATAGTGCAAACTGGAAGAACATTAAAATAAAGATTTAAAGAACATATTAAATATTATGTAAATAACACGAACAGATCAAAGTTTACTAACTATTTAAACTAAAACGGACATGAACCCGACTGTATTGAAAAATCAATAGAATTTATTAAAATATGATGAAAAGGTAAAAGACTAAATGTAATGAAAGGAATGAAAATATATAAACACAGAAACACTGACAACCTAATAAACGAACAAATCAACCATCAGACAGACATAATATTCAAACCAATAAAAGACGACAGTATAGACAGGACAGAGACAACTTAAATTGTAAAAGAAAAAAAAAACAAATTCGGTTGGAAATTTAGTCATATATTGGTATCATTGTGTTAAAATTGGTATGTATATCCGTGATTCTGGAAGATAGGTTTAGTCCCATTGATGATGCAGACAATCATCGGGTCGGTAAAACCGGTCGGGCGATTCCTCTAGCGATAAACGAGGTATGAAGGTTGATCATAATATTTTATTTACTAATCTCTGTGGCATTTACAATACGTAAATAGTATTTTAAATTGAAGTAAATAGTATTTTACTCAAGAAATAGATTGAGTAGCAACCGATTCCCGAGCGGGTCAAAAACATCAACCCTTACAGTCTTTTTGTTTGATCAGATGTTGAATATAACCACTCAGATCAGTGTCTAGAATTGTTGTTTTATTAGTTCATTTCACCAAATTTTTAAGGTATACAGCGGAGTCAAAGCCTGTTCGGTTTCGGGAATGAATGGCGATATATTCTAATGCTTACATTTTCTATCAGATATAAATATATAATATTACAGAACGAGGGGTAAGATAATGACATTTACTGTGAGACGCATGATATGGTTGTGGTTTCGAACAAAAGCTCTTCACCAGAGCAATTGCAGACACAAGAAGAATAGCACAACTGAAATGGCGAGAGGTTTACAGTTGACTTCAAATACTAGTGAGGATTAGGTCTAAAACTAATAACTTCTGATTACAAGCCGACCTTTCGGTCACAAATTCTATCACATTTGTGTTAGAATGAACACAAATTTGTTCGGCATTCTGAAGACTTATAGAAGGAACTATTCAACGGATTATCCTAGTGGCGTAGCAACGATTTTTACCTCCCAATGCGGACAAAAGATTTGCTGCTTCCCCCTCCCACTACCATTAGGCGTTGATAATCCTTTAACCTTCAAAATATATATTTTTATGGAATTAAAATCAAAGATATAATTTTAAATTGCTGTTATTAGTCCCAGACTTAACACCGTTGCATCTGCTGGCTGATTCTCAAACTACTGTTTTACACATAGGCAGGTGCTTCGGGACACTCAACAAAACCATACAAGAGCTTTTACCGTTGGACCCAGCAAAAGTGCTGAGCTTCTTGTGGCGTTGAAGCTAACTGAGGTACTATAGTACAGAAGTAGGGAAAGTACAATAGTTCTTAGGACGCAGTACTACAATCACCTTCAATAAATAAATAAAATAAATAAATAGTCCCAAACTTTCATCTTATCACAGTACTCGTATAGATATACAGCTGTCATCAAAGAAAACCAAATATTTTTCAAAATAAAAACGTTTAATTCAAATCATAAAAAAAATTGTTGAATTATATTGACTGGCTACTTCAATCAATATAATAAACTTTCAACCCCTTTAAAAAAAAAATAGTTTTGACAAAATTAAAGTCATTTTTTTTAATTTTCAAATATTACAGTTTAAAAAATCCGTTTAAAAAAGTATTATAAACATAAAAAAATAAAAACCAATTATGACCTTAAAAAACTCATTTTAGTACAAATTTCAGATTTTTTGTTAGTTTTTAATTACTTTAATTTTTTTTTATTTTCTATTTTTACACCCTCAAAATTCCGCCCCCTGGCACATGCTGCACACCCCCCCCCCTCCTTGTTACACCACTGCATTATCCATTTCTCTTCTTTTTGTAATAAATATTATCAAAAATAAACTCAATTTACAAGGAAATTTATTCTGTTATGTGTGATTGTTGTTTATTATGCGAGATCCTCAATAACTGGATTAACATTTAAGAATTAGTATTCATAAATTTCATCATTACCACAGAGGTTAGTATTATTAATATTACAGATATAATAAACCGTCTTACCTTGTCTCGTCTTACGAGATAACACAGTATATTTCTAATATTAATAAGAATTAGTAGTTGAGAAGCTATATCAATATTTGCTGTTGAGTACATATATAAAATTTACCACAAGAAAAGCACATATAGATAAACACTGACCAAGAACTAGTTCAATATTAGGGGTTTTTTTTTTTTTTTTGAGGGGCAACACTGGGCCCAACAACTAGTAGTTAATAAAGATAATTCATGCATTTTTTTTTATGTTCCAATCCTTTCAAATAAGAGGCGAAGTAAACAGATTAACAAGTTCCGCAGCTTCATAATATTAGATAAGTCTCATTTCAAATCTAATTAGAGTTTTATTTTAGAGTCGGTGAAAGTTTTGAATAACAATTACTACTTTCTTGATAAGAAAAAGAAAGGAAGTAAATGTCTGACAAAAAAAAAAAAATTCTTCAACTCCTATGAGGAAGGTAATCACCGCTGGAACCAGAATCTCATTTATTCTGTGACTGGGTCTTTTACTAGGTTTTCGGAAGTGGCTTGAAAATCACGTTCGACTGTCTTCAAATATTAAACTGTCTCCAATAGTTCAAAGGTTTCCTAGGATAAATCATAGAATTTGGCTTAGTAATTTAAACACCATGCATTTGGCTTTTAATTTTGTATAAATACAAACTGGAAAATGGTAATTTTTATGTAAAATGTTACAAATGACATTGTTAAATTCATTTATAAATGTATATCTTTTATACATTTATTAAAATCCATAACATAAAAAATTAAAAATTTTTATTATCAAAATCTAAAGCGGTCTTAAATTAGAAAAACTCAAGGTTTAATCTTAAAAAGCGATTTATTTATAAATCTCAAGGGTTTAGATTTATAAATTTTGTTTGTTGATTTTTTAAATTAAAAATTATGGAGATGTTGTTGTTCAAGTATATCAGAAATAAGAAACTTAAACATAAATGTTGGAAGTGTGTTAGGATATCAATTTTTAAACTCAATTATTAGTTATTAAATTTCACTTCAAGGCTGATATCAATTTTTTTAGAGTTTTTTATTATATCAAAAGATTTTCAAAATTTAAATTTTTTTACAAATTTAGGAATTATAGAATATTTTTAAGTATTTTGTAATTTTTTGAATTTGGTCTTGAATAGAGTACTTGCTTGTATAAATTTTTTTTATATTGTGTTATGTAGATTAGGAATCTTAATGAGTAATGGTCTGAATGATCAATGAGTTATGAACTATGATAAATGAGTTATGTAATGATCAATGAGTTATGAGCTATGTAAATGATCAGGGTCGAGGTCATAACATATTCTTTAAAGTGCTTAGATATTATTCAATGCTAGAGTTGAGCAAACTGTGTAACTCCGTAACAAAGGCAAGTACGCCACAACAAATCTTGAATCTTTACCTTGAAACAGAGTCGTTATGACTCTGTAAAAATTGAAAGTAATTCTTTATAACTAACTAATTAAATTAACCTAACTAATTGACGTGTTAATTAGTAAAATGAATATCACTACTTATATGATTCAACTAAGCTTTTGATTAATACTACAAATGCCACTTTTGTGCTAATTGTAACCTTGGTAAGTAAATTTAGCACAAATCACAAAATGCAATAAAAGGAGCACTTTTGTTAATAAAATTAGTCTTTCTCGGAAAACATTCAAAATTGACACTCCACAACTAAGTGCTGTTATATAAATATTACTGCGACCGATCTGGACTTACGGACTTGAATTATGGGGTTTTGCAAAACCTTCCAACATTTATAAAATACAATCATTACAATCAAAAATCCTCCGTACTATCACTAATGCACCTTATGTCAGAAACCACACTCTTCATAGAGACTGAAAAATCGCTTTTATACATAGTTTAGCCACTGATCGTTACAAGGCGTTTCATACCAAATTTTCCTCTCACCCAAATCCACTCGTACAAAACCTTGCTCCTTCCTCACCTTCCCGGAATCCCCCAAGACGACTTAAGAGAAGATGGCCGTGGGATCTACTGCCATGATAATCCAGAATAAGGAAACGAAGTGAAAAGCTGAACCAATGGGTTTCATTCAATGCTCATGTTTGTCAAAGTTATTTGTATTACTCAGAGTACATATGCTTGTTACACAACATATGCGTAATTGTATATTTAAATAAATAAGTTAAGAAAAACATTAGTCTCGAGAATGTAGTAAAGCATTTGATTTACAATAATGAGTCGAAACAGAGCAAAACCATATGATAACGGTTACACTCTTAGTATGTTGCATTTATTCATGTTAGACATTGAAGTCTCCACATACGAATGCTTCATACACAATACTCTTTGAACATAACCTTCCTGTTTAGGTTACATCAGCTGTTGTGACCGACACAGTCCTTTTCATACACCACAACAGCTGATGTAACTGAAGAAGACACTACGTGTTTGAAACGCATTGATGAATTAAACATATGTCTACGGAGACTGATTTATTTTCCAACATAACCAAATAAATAATAAACCAACAGTTAAAAATACCAACTGAGACCACTGATTACATGAGAAATGTTTCCTGGAGTTTTTTAAATAAAATTTATTTGTTTACTTAAAAGAATGATAATTTATATATATTACATATTAAAAAGGAACCAAGTCGTTATTAAAGCATAAGAAAACGGAAGTGCTACATTTAAATTAAATATATAATATATTTTTAAAAAATAACATGAAGTTTAAACTAATATCGAAAGTAGTGTATGCTATCTTGATATTTTTTAAAATGAAGGTTTTTTTATAATTAGATTTTGTGATCACAAGATGAGTGTAACACTGGTAGCATGTAGCTAGAAATTGTATGTGTTTTTGACTCTGACGAAGACCGCTTTTACGGTTAGAAAAATCTTAGTCTTTTTCTCATTATATATTATGGTTTGAACATTGCTTGTTGTTTCACGTGTTTATTGTAAAATCTTGTTTCATATATAATATGTACAACATAAATAAGTAATATATAATATATTATATATATATATATATATATATATATATATAAATGAAAAAAGACAACAAATAGAAGAAGCGAGAAACTTACTGGGTCGATATTTCGAACTGAAGTTCGTCGTCAGGGAGAAGAAGGGAAGAAGAAGGGAAGAGGAAGAGGCACGTGCGTCCACTCGTACAAGCAGAGGGCTACGGGGGCTCCAGGCGGCCGGTCAACCAGTTGTAGTATCTCGAGGCGCTGCAGGCTAATCCCCCGTGAACGACACCATTCCACCACGAGCGAACACGCGTACCGTATAAGTCGGAAAAAGGTAGAAAGGAGACAGAAGTGGCGAAGAGGAAGAGGAGAAAGAGAGTGAGGGAAAAAAATATATTATAACGAGCAATATATTTAAAAAAAAAAAAAAAAAAAAAAAAAAATAAAATAAAATAAAAAAAAAATAAATAAAAAAAAGAAACACACACAACTTTAACGTTTGAGATTGAGGCCAGGTGGGGAGCGGGCATTAAGTAACCAAATGTGAGCCTCCTCAGAGGCTCTCAAAGTTAACCTTTTCTCATCTTTTGCAACTACTTTGAGAATTTGTACTGTGAAGCAGTCATTAAAATTAAGGCCATGGCTATTCGCGTGGATAGCAACAGGCAGGTTGCTGCGTCGTCTGACTGAATCTCTGTGTCCAGTCATGCGGATGCTAAGCATGTTGGAGGAAAGGCCAACATAGAAAGCACCGCACTGGACACATTCCAAGCGATAGACGCAGTTAGTGCTGGTGCACGAGGTGTTGGGGGGACTTGAAAACTATTGCTGAGATTGGAGAAGAGAGGTTCAGGTTAATGATGGGGCAGTGAGGCAGCGGGGTCGGCCACATCGTTGAGTACCTCCGCGATCACCTACAAGC
>JAPFBL010000773.1:100000-125788 GCA_026182355.1 Hermatobates lingyangjiaoensis
ACATTTTTTTTCTTTCAATATTATTTCTATAAACCAGTCATTATATAAAATTGATAAATTAAGTCATCGAAAGCCGGACTAGTTTGATTTAATGATTAAAATTAATTTGAAAAAAAGAAAAAGAAATATAATGCTATGGTAATTTGGGGCGTGAAGAGATATTGGAAAGCCTTGCCAATTGCTTTCAGTAGTAAATACGGCCGGAACAGGAAATAATGTGAAAGAACGTTTTATGAGAAATGACATTCTAGTTGTCAAGCGATGTTGATTTCACTCCAGCTATTATTTTATAACTACCTTCTCTGAGGAAACACAGTTTTAAAATATCTTTCAACTTTTAGTTATTAATAGTCTGTTACAATTCAATAGAATCTGATTTTTTTTTACATTTTACTAAGTGCAAATTCTACTAAGTTCTTGTATTTTTTAGTAGTACCTGTTTTTTTTTTGTAAACGTGCTTTGTGAGGTTCCTTCTGTCGTTTCTTACAGAGCCACAATATATATATTATATATATATATATATATATGTTCTATTAAAACCTATGCCTATTTCTATTTTGACACATTTTCGAATTAATTTTTCAAATTTCCTTACCTCTGGCTTCCATAAGTTTTGGACAAGATAAATCAGTTCTCCAAAATTTTTATTTCTGTATATCGACATGTTTCGGTCTTCATCGACCATTATCAAGGAAAAATGGTATCAATTATCAATTCCTTGATAGTGGTCGATGAAGACCGATACATGTCGATATACAGAAATAAAAATTTTAAAGAATTGATTTATCTTGTCCCAAAATTATGGAAGCCAGAGGTAAGGAAATTTGAAAAATTAATTATCGGGACTTGGTCATTCCCGATTCAACTGACCGAGTATCGGGACTTTAGTTTTGTTTCTATTCCACGGTCGATATATATATAACAGTTTAAAATTGAAGATAGGTAGCACAGAAAGTAAAAGAAACACTTACAGACACAAAGTTTCTGGTAATCCGTCTTCAGGAGAAAAGAGAATGGGAGACCAAGCACGTTGCAGACGCAACGGCTAGTAATCGTAGCAACGGGGTTACTAGCCGTTGTGTCTACAACGTGCTTGGTCTCCCTTTCTCTTTTCTCCTGAAGACGGATTACCCAAAAATTTGAGTCTTTAAGTGTGTTTCTTTTACTTTCTGTGCTGCTTATCTTCAATTTTGAACTGTTATTGTGTCCAGTTTGGATGATCTTTCCGTTTATCATGTGAATATATATATATATAGTTCAATGTAGAAAAAGAAACATAGAGAAATTAAAAGGACACACTTACAATCTCTAATTTTTTGTTTGAACCGTCTTCAGGAGAGATAAGAGAGGAAAACCAAACGCACTGGTTAAGAGACGGTCGGAGACCCTCTATGTTTGTTTTTCTACATTGAACTATATTTGTCTGTTTCGGATTGTATTTCCAACGAAAATGTATACATATATATATATTCACTTGATAAACGGAAAGACGATCCAAACGGGACACAATAACAGTTTAAAATTGAAGATAGGTAGCACACAAAGTAAAGAAACACACTTACAAACTGAAATTTTCGGACAATCCGTCTTCAAGAGAAAATAAAAAGGGAGAACAAGCACGTTGTAGACGCAACGGCTAGTAACTCAATTTTGAACTGTTATATATATTTATATATATATATATAATAACTGAACGTCTGATACAAAATTTAGGTAAAACATAAGAAAATGTCTTAGATCTCAAGATACTTTTTTTAAATAAAGGTACTTTTTTTGCCTTTTATGACAAATCGGCTACTAATTTATTTTAATCTACCTCTCAGGTGATTCAATAAACAGAAAATTCTCAGTTGTGCATTGTCTTATTAAAGAATAGTTTGATTTTATTTTGACTTTAATTAATTTAATTAGATATTTAATAATGTAAATTAACTTTACTAAATTATTATTAACTTTAAATAATATAAATAATTAAAGTTAAATAATGGTAGAGGAATATTAGAAAAAATGATAACTATTAAGTTTTGTCTGCAATAAAACAGAAGTTTTTTAGTAAATAAATATATTCATAAGAGACAACATATATAACCGAAAACAATATCAACAGAGTAATTTCCAATAAATATAGTTATTTAGTTATTACCACTGAGGTTAGTATGATTAATACAGAAATAGAAAAAACCGTCATACCTCGTAAGTTGATATCAGAGACGTTGGAGCGCTTTCGGATCTTGTCCATCTTCGTTCGCAACTATTTATTTTACGAACGAAGATGGACAAGATCCGAAAGCGCTCCAACGTCCCCGATATCAACTTACGAGGTATGACGGTTTTTTCTATTTCTAATATTAATTATTAGAATTATTAGTAATGATTCAGATCGGGTCAGACTGGTTCCCATTTTCAAGACCAACTGACTGTATTTTATTTTTTCTTGTAACCTACCTACCTTGTTAGCAACCTACCTTGTTTACATGACCAGTTTAGTTAGGTTGCAAGAAAAAATAAAGTACAGTCAGTTGCTCTTGAAGATGGGAACCAGACGGACCCGAAACCGGTTGAGTTCAACAGAAACTTTACGGACATCATTACTAATAATTCAAGTTTCTAATAAGCTTTTGATAATTAACTTGAATACTTTTCAAGTCGTAAAACAATAACTCTGGTCTTCTTCTTGATATTGAAAAAGCCTTTGATAACATGCTTTAGAAACCACTGAAGAAGTACTGAATGTTTTGATTTAAGAACGATAAAATAGATGACAACAATCTAGTGAATGAATCATCAGTTTAAGTGGATGATCTAGCACAATTGATTGGGGCTAGGAGAGGTGTGCTAAAGCTCCAGTTGTAGAGATCAATTCTGGATTACCTACTGGATACTGTAAACAATCAAGGTATCAAAACCTAACAATATGTAGATAACTTTGCAGTTAACTTATAATTTTTGATGATCTCTAATCTTTGAGCCCTAGAAACAATAAAAAAGTATAAACGAGAAAAGTTTTGTTTATAAATCCAGCTAAAACAGTCTTTATTAGCTTTATTAATAAGATATAAGCAAAAATCTTAAAGATTTTTTTTCTTAAATATTTAAATTAGAACTCTTAAAGGTTCGCAAAAAAAAAAATGGGAGTCTTTAGATGAAATACTAAACTGGAAAAGCCATATAGCAGATACGTTGTCTCAGGCCTTACAAGAAATGTCCTGTTGTAATTCCTTAGTACAATATAAAATTTTACTCTAAAACTATAAATTTTTCCACCCCTAAATTACTGTTACTCTGTAATAAAACTAATGGATTTATTTAAATCTGTTTTTAAGTGAGAAAAATAAGAAATTAGCTTAAATAATCTATTTTATTAAGTATGATATGTAGTAACCACTTAACCTACTTCAAGCATAGAGAAATTTGTAATTTTGTGTCTTAGATAGTTTAATAAACAAAATAAAGAAATATATAAAAGAGACAGTTTACAGTTTTTTGAGACATACAAAATGAAATAATTAAATGGATGATAACATTTTTATAGATTTATTGAATGAAATATTTGTAGTTTGACCTGTATATTGCCAATTACAATCCCCCTTGAAACAATTAATTACAATTCATGTAGCTAAGAAAGGATTACAAAGAATAAAATTGATTAAAAACTGTTTAATTTCAAGAATAAAATTCTTGTCTGATACAACAAAGAGCCAAAAATTAATAATAAATCCAGTGAGTAAGGTCTCAAGGAGTCAGTTAACATGTTAATGAACCAGAGGACAAGATGGAAATGGTTAGATCTAAAGAAACAATCTGCTCATTCTACGATATAAAGTGTTTCTTCAACATTAGAGTAGGTGGTAGTGGATGTCCCACAAGGAAACACCAGTCCTTTGTGATACCACATAATGAAGATTGATTCTACATTGGGAAGTCCTAAATTTTGTCTAATTCAAATTTATTTAGAATAAGGATTTACATTTAAACTGCACCTGACATCATACAGGCTTGGAACCAATTGCTTAACGTTCTCCCTGAGGTACAATGTGCTCAGATTTATTCATCGCCCGCGTGAATAAATCAACGGCCGTAATGGGTATTGAACCCTGGACCCAGCAGTACAGAGGCGAGAACGTTGCCACTATGCTAACCTGGCCCTATGACTATTACTAAAACATTTAATCACACAAAGCACGACACAGAAAAAAGAATAAAAACCACACTTGCAGAATTCAATATTTCGAACTGTTGTTCGTCATCAGGAGTAGATTAGAAGAGAGGACGAAGTGAGAGAGATCTCCCCACGTCAAAGGACGGAGCGCAAATCATAGTCCTTGTGGACAGTTTCTTAAATTTAGTATTACTAAAACATGACAGTTATAAATTTTACAGTGTTTTTGCTTAAAATACAGGTATACCCCTTTTGTAATTTCTATAATAAAGAATATTTAAACAACATTTTAAGTAAATATTTAAATTTGAAATATAAAATAAAAGTAAATGTAATCCACACTAAAAGATAAAAGGTGTCCAGTATTTTATAGCTATATAATTTAAATCTATCAATAATTTTTCGCTATTACGTTAGTTGAGTCCTCCAAAACTTAAAAATAAACTTATAAAAAGAGCAAAAAGGGTGTTTAAAACTTAGTTAGCAAGTATTTAGTTATTTTTTTCATGTAAGCGGGAGGAGTAGAACTCCTTATTAGTTTTGATTTTCGTTGATTTGCTGTATTCAATTTCAATTTTTTATTCATATTTTATATTTTAGATGTTATCTGACGATGAACACTAGGTGTTCGAAATGCGGCATTTCTCTAAGGAATTAGTGTTTCTTTATCATTCTAATCAACATAAAATAGTTATATCAAACATAATCAGTCATATTAACATAGCATAGCCTATAATATTCAGATATCTCCCTAAAAACACCAATATTATATATATATATATATATATATATATATAAAGATTTCACATAAACACGTGAAATAACAATCAATGATCAAACCACAATAAGAAATGGGAAAACAAGACTAAGATCTTTCAACCGTAACAAGCGGTCTTCGTCAGAGTCAAAAATCCTGCTGAACCCTTATTGTGGTTTGATCATTGATATATATATTATATATAATATTATATATATATATACACTTTAACACATAGAAAAGAACACAGAAAGACACTACAGAACTACTTCGATATTTCGACATCCGTCGTCATCGGGAAGAAGTGCGAAGTACTCGCATTGAGAAGCAAACTGCTACTGGCCTCCAGAGTAACTCGTGGAACCACAGCAATGCTGCTCCCCAGCGGAGGAGAGGAAAAATAGAAATCCCTCCAATATTTATTTAGAAAACAAGATAACAAATATATAAAATACGAAAAAATAATAATAAAAAATAAATAATAATAAATAAAATAATAATAATAATAAAATAATAATAATAATAAAATAAAAAATAATTAACGGTACAGGTTGAGACCAGGAGGAGAACGAGCCCCAAGGAGTCATATGAATGCCTCTTCGGAAACTCTAAGGGTGACATGGGAATTAGACTCGGGGATTTGTTTGAGGATTTGTACCCTGAAACAATCATTGAAAGGGAGGTCATGGGACCTATATATATATATATATATGTGAGATTAAATTGTCTGCCTACTTTTGTCTTAATCAGTTTTTGGATTTCTTTTCCAAATCTTGCATGTATAAATGAAGGACTGTCCCCCAAATATACGAATATATATATATAATTCACACAGGAAAGAGAAAAACAGATAAAAACATACACGTAAAAGACTCACAAACGATATTTCGACATTCATCATCATCAGGCAGAATTACCTTTGATTAGCTGAAGCTAACTGACCACCTATTTATATAAAGGAATTAAATGTGAAAATCTGTTGAACTATGATTTTATTTCTTATGTTATTATAATATATCTATAGTAATTACGTAAATCCTTTTAAAGTAAAATGAAAAATATTTCTTTTATCGTAATATAGGCAATTAAAAATTGTTGAATTATAAATGGTTAAATATTTGCAGCAATTATGAATTAAATCTAAATTTAATTTGAAATGTTTTTAAACAGTAAACAGAGCCGAGTTGATAGGAGAGTTTTGCACAGTTCTAGTAGTTTTCGTAGTTTATATATTGAGTTAGGAATGCTGTTCAAGTATACACTGTTAAGCTTATTTGTGGGACACGTGCAAGCCTGAAGCAGCTAAAAGACTGATTTACAAGTCTAATTGAAGATCCACCGAGCTTTGAATTTTAATTAAGGCGTCAAAAACACACGAATCTAATTACTCGTATATATTTCATTCAGACATTTATACTCTGCATTACTATTCAAAAAAAAAAATCTAAATTACTTTAATTTATCACCTTATTGATTAAAAACACTAACTAAACATTGCGCTGCAATATTATATATATATATATATATATATATATATATATATATAATATGTATTATATTATATATATAAAATTATATATATTATATTATATATATATTATATATATACATATATATGGGTCTCCAACCGTCTCTGTACCAGTGCGCTTGGTTTCCCTCTCTTATCTCTCCTGAAGACGGTTCAAACCGAAAATTAGAGACTGTAAGTTTGTTCTTTTGATACTTTTTCACTTTTTATCATTCTTTTGCTTTAGTGATACTTTTGATTAAGTATTTTTTACAACCCTAATTCTGTTTTAATTGGGCTGTAACGTACTTATCTTGATATAACACGTTCCAAAATCTGTTAAAGCTAATTTAATATTATTCTATATGTGATATACTAAAAATGTATATACCGTATGTCTTTTATAGCATAGATTTTGCTTTTGAAATGTGCTCACCAGAGCACATAAAATAAAATAAAATAAAATTAAAACGTATTTTAGTACGTTTATATTTATACACGTTATAGGATATGTATAGAAATACATATTCTATACTTTCATTCTATCAGTATAGAATATGTATTTCAGAAAAGAATTTAGTATGTGTACTCTAATACTTCTTGTAATAATGTATTTGTATTAGAATGAAAAAAAGTTATTTCTAACTATTTTAACATTCAAACTGTTGGAACTACATTATTTATTTAAATAAGTGTCAAAATCCATTTAGAGTATAACATCTCTTAATGTTTACATAAATTAATATAAAATAAACTAATAAACACTAATTAGACATAATAACGGTAATTAGGTTACAAGACCATTACATTACATTTTAACATCATACGAGACAGTGGGAAATGATATAAATAATTACTGTATAAACATTATTATAAAATTACTTATCATGGTTTTAGTATGTCCTTTTTAATGGAAAGTTGTATTTAGTATTACGCTGCATTGGTGTTTCTAGTTTAGTATATACATTTTTAGTGGAGATATACTTTAGTAGATATAACTAAATACTTCAGTGTATAATTCAAGCTGTATTACTTCATTGGAGATATTAAGTATATACGCTCTAAATATCTTTGTTTTTCAACGCCCACACTTATAGAAGTTTTCACTTTTCAGTGCTGTTGAGGTGGTAATTGTGGCTCATTTATTACTTGGCACCCATGTTTAGTAATAAATCACATTACTTGTTGATACTACATTGGCAGTCCTAAATTAGTGAAATGTATTTAGAGTGGGGATCGTAGAGGCTCGGGACCTACGGTTTATCGTGCATTCCGAGGGACGACGTACTCACATTTATGAACCTCCCACGTAAATAAACCGAGGGCCAGGTGGGTATCGAACCCTGGACCTACCAGTTCAAATGTAAGTACGATACATACGCTCTAAATATGACCCAGTATTACATACGTTACATCAGTGCTTCTCAAACGATGCACTCGGGTGCATTGCAGCAACCCGGAAGGTAGTCAGGTGCGCTCCAAAATAACCAAAGATTTTCGTATAACAGATTTATATTTTACAAATTTGCATCATTTCCATTTATTTTAGAAACACCAAGGGTTTTTAAGTTTGAGTCAAGTAACCGCCACTTGATATTTTCAACTGGAAAGTAAATTTCTTTAATTTTTAAGCAGCAATAGATAATAAATACTTCCTCTTTTCCTTTTCTTGGGGATTTAAATCATTTACTATTGATCTCTCTCTCTCTCTCTCTCTCTCTCTCTCTCGCTCTCTTAAAAAAGCTATTTCCCTTAGTTTCCTATCAGTTTCCAATTTTCAAATTTATCTCATAAGATATCATCTCATCTCTCATTTAAGATATCACATTTTATAAAAAAAGGATTGAAAATTGTTCTCCTTACGATTGCACTGCTGTATATTTCATAAGATATGTTTTTTTATTTACCAACACAGTAACCTTGAATTGGTATCCTATATTTACAATGTGTTCCCTTGTAAATTACGCATTCAACACTAACCTAAAATAACATAATATATCTTAAATAATTGGTCATATATTTTATTTTAACTTTAAATATAACGTCAAGATTTGTATTCACTAAAACTAAGGGTAATCAATATTTATTTGTCTATTATTTTTTATCAGTTATGGTTTTAGTATGTCCTTTATAATGGAAAGTTGTATTTAGTACTTACGCTGCATTGGTGTTTCTAGTTTAGTATATACATTTTTAGTGGAGATATACTTTAGTAGATATAACTAAGTACTTCAGTGTATAATTCAAGCTATATTACTTCATTGAAGATATTAAGTATATACGTGTTTTTATTATTTTCTACTGTTTACTTTTATTTATTTTTTTATTGATCTTTCTGTTTTTAATATTTTTTTTTCTTTATAAGATATCATCCTATAACAATAAACAAAGAAAAATAACGCAACAATAGAAGTGACTTCGGGACTAAGTGCTTTAAGTCCTTTATGGAGTTCTACGCGGGAAACAGTTCCATTGTTCCAACAATTTAACTGGCTTTGAAACCCATTTTCTACTAATGCAGTGATATTAAAACCAGGCTTCACAAGAGGGTGGGGGGGGGGTAAACCGGTGCGCTACACCAGGTCTTATAAGAGTCTAGGAGGCACAAAAATATCAAAGTTAAAAATTTAAATAGGCAATTATACATGCATTCTTGTTATTTGTTGAATTGAGTGAATTGTCACTCCATATAGTTTATGATAAACTACATATAATAAATAGAGCATATAATGATTTATTTAGTACTCTGAGTATTAAGAGTACTTAGAAGTCGATGAAGGTGTTATCATCTATGATTTTATGATTTATGATCTTTGAGACTTTTATATAACTTTATAAATCCACAGAACTTTGAATAGGATTCTGTAAAACATATAATATAGTACCCTGAATTATTTAGATATGACCAGTGTTGGAATGGAGGGCCAACAAACGAACGGAACAATGAATATATCCATGTACTAAAGTGTAGTCGTAACTAGAAGTTCCAGACCAGAGACCTTCTACTGCTTAATAGCTGTGCTACTATAACTTGGACTGTCAGTAATTCATGTCTGATATTAAGTTTGTCCGTACATTAATGATGTCTTATTCACAGTCATGTGGTCTTATTGTTCATGGTTTTCTGTTGTGCAAACTGATTTTAGTCAGAAGTTGGAACAAAATAGTTATTAGATCGTGTAATTAAATACATGCATGATTGTTACTACCACCGAAGTTAGTATGATTTAAACTAGAAATATGGCAAACCGTCATACCTCGTAAGATGTTCTTGGAGTCTCCTTGGAGCGCTTTCGGACGTTGTCTATCTTCGATCGCAACTAACCTTTATTGAAGATGGACAACGTCCAAAAGTGCTCTAACGACTCCAAGAACATCGTACGATATATGATGGTTTACTTATTTCTATTATAGATGATGTAATAGTTCAGTTAGTTTGAGGAAGGTTGTTGTCAGGATTGAGTGATTGTAAAAGGAGGTTTGTGTAAGTACGTAATTTATTGTCTTCATCGACAGTAAGTCGGGTGATTAACCATCTATGGATTCCATTTTCAAATCATGGGTTAATATCCACATATCCAGCGTAGCAAGGAGCCCTTCCCTATAAGGCGAGCTCTGAACGATTTGGACACAAGCCTTGTAAATTAACAACGCTTTTACTAAAAATGATAAAATTAATAAAAAATATCAAAAAAAATCTATGTATTTGTTAATTCTTAGTTTAGTTATTGATATTTTCTAAAAATATAATAAATACTATTGATAAACAAATATTAAAAAGAAAATAATTAAATATTAAATAAGTCGAAGGAAAACTGAAACAAGAAATTTCAATAAACTATTTCAATTTGATACTGTCTACCTTTTAACTTCGACGAACTAACTCTATCAGAATCAGACATTCTTTTCTTCTAAATTAAACAAGCAAATAATTTTAATTATATAAAATAATTATCTCAAGTAATTGTATATCTCAATGTTAGAATAAATAATGAAAAACTAAATTTAGCATTCTACAGGTTTTTCAATAATTGGTTTAAATAATTCTACGTTTATTCCTATAATTAGCAATTGGAATTGTTAGTTTTTAGTAAATAATCTCTCAAGAAAGCTCAAACAGAAGATAATGATAACAATACAATAAAAAGTCGTTTTTCTGTGACTTTCATTAGCTTTTTAAACTACAATGTTATTGATTATATATGAAATTGACCATTTCATATGGTTATATATAATTTAGATGGTTATCTATAATTTAGATGGTTATGTATAATTGGTCATTGATTGATTGTATATGAAATTGACCAATTGGTCATTGATTATATATAAAATTGACCAATTGGTTATCGATTGATTGTATATGAAATTGACCAATTGGTCATTGATTATATATGAAATTGACCAATTGGTCATTGATTGATTGTATATGAAATTGACCAATTGGTCATTGATTATATATGAAATTGACCAATTGGTCATTGATTGATTGTATATGAAATTGACCAATTGGTCATTGATTGATTGTATATGAAATTGACCAATTGGTCATTGATTGATGTATATGAAATTGACCAATTGGTCATTGATTATATATGAAATTGACCAATTGGTCATTGGTGATATTTGAATGTGATATAAAAACGAGTTGAACATTCCCAACAAAGGACTCAGTTTACCACATCAAATAAAACCATCTAAAATATTCCAATTGCTGAAATAATAGATTAAACAGCTTTATTATCTATAAATTATTTCAAGACCTTAAAACGTAAATTACATTTAATCCTTTGATCACATAAATTACTTATAATACTTCTATTCAACCTGTGTACATTGAAAGGAATTTACGTTGAATATTTAAAAGATCAGTTAACAACACCGAGGAAAGTTAATCTAAAACATTCCTTTTTTTTGAATAATTGGTTTACATCTTTGAAACAAAAAAAAATAAAGACTTTTCCATTCAAGTTTTTATAATCTTGAACAGTGTCTAATTGAGTGTAGAAATTATATTTTCCTGAATCGTCAGGAAACTTAAATAAAATATTTAATTGATTTTAGGGAAAGTGAAGGTGCTGCTGTTAAATCAGTGTTGATCTTTCTTAAAAAACGAACGTTTTAAACATTACGAATAATGTTTCATATTATTTTCAAAATGAAATCACATTAATGTAATACATATAACCAGTAATTAGATAGAAGGGCTAAACTAATTAATTAGAAAACAGTTAGAAACCAAAATAGCAGTAATAATGAAATTCAATTTATGGATACTTAATTGGTTTTGCTCTAAAAAGAATATATATTTTTAATCTATATATTCATTTATTATATATATATATATATATATATTTTATTATATATATATTAATATATCAATAACTGTTAAGAATTAATAATCAAATATAACTGTTGAATGTAATAAGCCTGAATTAATACCATAATGAATAAATGATATAATTAAAAGTGTTCTAGGCCTTTCTTTACAACATCTATATTGTACAGCTAAATGAAACATTTTAAAAATAAATTTGTTTATTTGTTTCATTTAATCTCTAACGATGTTAGTATACTAAAAGGCCTTCAGAGCATTTTTAATTTAATTAAATATTTGTTTATTGATTGTTCTTTAAAATTCTATCATATATTTTAAATATTTATATCTCGATAATTAAGATCCAGTTAATACCGTTGACCTTTCAATCTTTGTATTCTAACCCTAGTTTCTTGTTCATAACTGACCTTTGACCTTATTTTATATTAACCTGTACAAAACTATCCTTTTTAATTATTCTATAGCAATACTATAGCATGAGTCATCGATATTTAATTTATATGTATACTTTAACTCCTTTTATCATTGAACCTGTTAGCAGAGGTTAGTCGTAGATAATCTCTCAGTCTTAAGATTGTAACTATGCTATGGATCATCTAGTTAATTTAATGATAGCACTGCCATGATTTATATTTATTTTTATATTTTTTATATTTTATTTTACTCATGCCATATTTTTTTAAAATAATTTTTTTCATTTTTAGATGAAAAGAAAGAAGATTCTGAATCTCTATAAAGTATCATAAATTAACTTTTATGCATTTTGATATTTTAGTAAACTGTAAGTTGTTCTTGTATTCAAGGAATGTTTGTTAGTTTACTTAAACATATAAGGTCTACAACACAATTATACGTTTATTACATGTTATCTTATAATGATCATCTAATGACCATCTTATATGACTTATATGTCATCTTATAATGGTCATCTAATGGCCATATTATATGACTTATATGTCATCTGCAGTATGTTTTCTTTTTATATCGAAAGGGAACATCAATTTCAGATTTCAGTTATCTTATTGTCAAACTTAACAATATTTTTATCATAAACGTTCCACTTATAATACTAAATAAAAGAAATGATATAAAAATATACTTTTAAAAATCCCGTTTTTCAGAGGAGAGGATTAATCACTGGGTGTTACATTCCGCTAACCAGAATTTAATTTGTACTCATTATGGTATTAAAATAAGTTAGTTTATTTTAATTCTAGCTCTATTAATGTGCAACAAGGTATGAATAAGTTCTATCGAGAACCAAATCTGTTTGTAAATTATTTCTTTTTGATAATAGACAACAATACTTTATTTCATTCCTAAAGTGTTTTCCAAACATATTAGTATTTTTCATATCTCCCTTTTAAGGTTCTGAGGTATAAACGGTCCTTTAAATACTATACACATACTCATTTGTGTTCTTATACACACGCACACACACACACACACACACACACACACACACTCACTCACTCACACACACATATGCACACTCTCTCACACACACACACACACTCCTCACTCACACACACATATGCACACACTCTCTCTCTCTTTCACACACACACACACACACGTACACACATACACACAAACACACACACACGCACACACGCACACACACCACACACACACACACACACACACACACACACACACACACTCACACACACATACAAAGAAGCAGTACCATGAGAAATGAAGTGGCCACCAGAAAACTTAAGCGACCTAATCAGTGAAACAGATCTGTGTAGGATCTTCGATCATTTTGTTAATAGTCTGGACTTCGATAAAATGTTGTACAAAAAGGAACAACATGCATGTAATATTTGTATGGTGCATGCAGAATAAACGTACATAAAAAAACTACAGACACACACACACACACACACACACACACACACACACACACAAGAGCTCCTGAATCCTGAAATGTTCCAAACTTTAAATCTTTCCAAAATCTTGAATAGTTTTTTTTTTCATAGTTATTATTTATAATAACGTCAAATTCAAGGTCACATGATGTTAGAAGCACGAGTTATACAATCGCTGGTCTTGAATCAAGCCAAGTGCCGAGGAAGCAGTAGTTGACTTATATTTAAGTTGACAAATCGCAAGTCTGTATTTGACGCTCGGCGTTTATATGTATAGCAAGGCTGTTTGTTTGTAGAACAAAGACAGTTTGGTGGTGAGGAGTAGGTTTGGGTTGCTGGAGAGCACTTTCTTTGTTGTGAGTAGGTGGGGGGTGAGAGGGCTGCCTCCCTCCAGACCTCGACTTCTTGTATATATCCATCCATCCCTTCTTCAAAACACTTTTGTTTTCGCGCTTCTCCGTGTCAGTGAGCACTTCCTCCCTTGAAAATGGCAAGACTTCTGTATCTGGTAAGTCAAACTCCATTAACTTACCCCATAACATCTTTAAAGAGTAAATAAACCCCATAGCCCATTAATAATGCAAATTCACATTTACCGTTTATTTAATAAAAAAGTTGAATTAAAATACGCAGCAGCCTCTGAATTTACGTCTTTTTTACTGACTGAATCTAATTTTCTGATTATTTTTCTTTCATTTTAGGGTGAATCCTAAATTAATTTTGCCAGAGACATTTGAACTTTACCAGTTGGTTAACATATCATAACAAGTTAAACGAATTAGCAACCATATACATTTACTACAAGCTTTCGACTGTATAGTAGTCATCCTCAGGTATAATTTTGGTCTAACATTTAAGAAACAAATTTAAATTTATATAAGGAATTGTTGAAGCAATTTTGAAACAAATTTTAGTTAAACTAATGATTATAAATAATCTAATAAACTAATTAATAAAAAAGTTAGATGTCATCCAGTAGCATGTTTTCTTTTTATATCGAAAGTAACATCAATTTCAGATTTGAGCTATCTTATTGCCATACTTAACAATATGTTTTAATAAACATTCTACTTATAATACTAAATAAAAGAAATGATATAAAAATATACTTTTAAACATCCCTTTTTTCAGAGGAAAAGATTAGTGACTGGGTGTTACATTCCATTAACCCAAATATAATTTGTACTCATTATGGTATTAAAATAAGTTGGTTCATTTTAATTCTTTCAGAAATTCATTTCAAATTGGAAAATACGGCAGGTCTAGTTAATTATTATAAATGTTTATAAACAAAAAAATTACAATTAGACAGTGCAATATATATCAAATATTTAATTAGAAATATGTATTTATAAGAGGAGAAGACCAATGATCTTCTTAAATAAGTGAAGAATACTGATTGTGAATTATTTGAAAATATAATAATCGTAAAAACGCACTCATGGAATTCTAAAAATATTTAAGTGAAGAGAGCACTGGTCCAGAGACGGTTGGAGACCAACAATGTTGCCGCATACGCGCCAGGTCACAAAGATTTAAGTTGATAAAAATCAATTTAAAATTTAATTTTAAATTTTAAAATTTATTCAGTTTAAAAAACAGAGAGATGGACAAAGGAAATAATGTATAAGTTAAAGACTAGGCTTTAATAGAAATATAATGAAATAACCTAAGGAATACAAATAAAGCTATTAATATTAAATAAATAAAATATATAATAAAAAAGAGTATTAGGTATAAATAAGAAGAAACATAAAAACTAAATGCAAAGACAATGAATTAATTAATTAACTTAAGCATTATTTTTTTAGATTAAGGCCATTTTTACTACGTGCATTGAGCTGCCATATATGAGATTCTGAGGTAGAATGGATAAACAAACAAAAGTCTATACACGAATGAAGTTTTATTCAACAACAACATCGCGTTTCGAACACTTTGTGTTCATCATCAGGAAGACACCAAGGATGTGGTGCTGAAGGGTTGGTCCAGTGTCTTCCTGATGATGTGTGTTCGAAACGCGTTGGTGTTGTTGTTGAATAAAACTTCATTTTGTGTGGAGTCTTTGTTTGTAATACCACAAATACCACAATTTGTTTGTAAATACCACACAATTACGGATTGCACAACTAATGATTTGAATATGAGCTTCTTAGACGATGCGATGGGAAGATAGGAGCGGTTGTTGACGGAAGCTCTATGATTGTTCATACGGAGACTAAGCTTGGTTGATGCTTGGCCTACGTAGAATGAATCACACTTGGCACACTTCAAACTCCATTTTGTAAAACAGAAGACGGAGTTTAAACAAAATTGAGTTATAAATTACTGTATAGATGCTAGTAAAAAAAATTGATGATATTTTTTTGAGTTTGTATGATAAATAAGATTTAATTCTTAAAACTATAGAAGGAAACCTAAATGAACCCTATATTTCATCGTGTTTTCCAGTGATTTATTATTATTTGTTTATCAATCACAGTGTCATTTATTTGCGTGTTTTAAAAAATCTCGTTGTCATATAACTAGTTCCTGGTGTATTTAAACATGTTTTTGTGTTTGGGTAATGCCACAGCCTTGTAAATATACTTTTCCTTTCTTTTGGACAAACTGGCTAATAAGTTATAATAGTTATAAACTATTTCTTCAGCTATTCAGAAAAAAACATAAAATTTTATGTTAAATATTGTCTTGCTAGGAATTTTTCATGAGTTAACTACTGGAACAGTAATTAATATTCAATTATAAATGATAATTATTAAATTCTGTCTGTAATAACGGACGATTTGGGAAATAAGGATTTCTTTGAGGGCAATATACATATTAGAGGACCAAATAAACAGAGTCAGTTCCAATAATTTTAAGATATCATTATTAACCGGCATAACTCGTCTATCGCTGGTGAAGTCGCCCGACCGGTTTTGAAATGGCTGCATCATCAGTCCCATTGATGATACAGCCATTGCTAAACCGGTCGGACGACTTCACCAACGATAGACGAGGTATGACGGTTAATAATGATATCTTATTTACTAACCTCTGTGGCATTAACAATGTGCATGTATCCAATAATTTTGGTAAACAAAATAGAATAGTTCTTACGTCTTAAAAGTATTCTTCTATACTGCATCATTGTTTCTGAAGAGACTTTTGGTAATACGCCTTTAAATGCACTCAATTATCAATAATTAATAGCGGTTTTAACTTCTATTTGGTGCACTGAGCTGCCAAATGTGAGCTTTTTCGGAGGCTTGTCAGGTAAGGTCTTTCAATTAGAGGGTATTTGTAGCAGAATCTGTAGCTCTCATTAAATGGAAGTCGTAGGCTATTGGTATGAAAGAAAGGGCAGGTTTAAACGCATTAAATCCAGGATGGATTTCAAAAATCCAAGGCAAGAATATTTAGCGCAAGTATAGTCTGAATAACAAATCTATAATATAAAAAAAACAATATTCAATTGTATAATAATTATTATGCAATTACTGAAACTGATGGCACAGTATGACTTGACTATATACTATAGATACTAATATATATCATATGATATATAATGTATTGGCTATATACTATCCTAGTATACTATGATATGTATGAATTCGCTGTATACTATCCTGGTATACTATTGTATAGTATGAATCGGATATATACTATCCTACTGTATTATGGTAGAGTATGAATTAGCTATATACTATCCTAGTATAGTATTAATCGGGGATATACTATCCTAGTATATTATGGTAGAGTATGAATTTGCTATATGCCATACTAGTATAAAATGTGTAGAGTATGAATCGGGTATATACTAGTCTAGTATATTATGGTAGATTATGAATTGGCTATATGCTATCCTAGTATAGGATGGTATAGTATAAATCGGCTATACTATAAAATATAGCTATATACAGTCCTCTGAAGGTATACTTCATTTCTTAGGTTCCAGTTCGGATTATACTTGGCTATAAGAGTATGAATTGGCTATACTATACAATATAGCTATACAATAGTCCTCGGAAGTTATACTTCATTTCTTAGGTTCCAGTTCGGATTATACTTGGCTATCCTAGTATATTATGAATTGGCTATACTAAACAATATAGCTATACAATAGTCCTCGGAAGTTATACTTCATTTCTTACGTTCCAGTTCGGATTATACATGGCTATAAGAGTATGAATTGGCTATACTATACAATATAGCTATACAATAGTCCTCTAAAGTTATACTTCATTTCTTAGGTTCCAGTTCGGATTATACCTGGCTATAAGAGTATGAATTGGCTATACTATACAATATAGCTATACAATAGTCCTCTAAAGTTATACTTCATTTCTTACGTTCCAGTTCGGATTATACCTGGCTATAAGAGTATGAATTGGCTATACTATACAATATAGCTATACGATAGTCCTCGGAAGTTATACTTCATTTCTTACGTTCCAGTTGGATTATACCTGGCTATAAGAGTATGAATTGGCTATACTATACAATATAGCTATACAATAGTCCTCTAAAGTTATACTTCATTTCTTACGTTCCAGTTCGGATTATACCTGGCTATAAGAGTATGAATTGGCTATACTATACAATATAGCTATACAATAGTCCTCTAAAGTTATACTTCATTTCTTACGTTCCAGTTGGCATTATACCTGGCTATAAGAGTATGAATTGGCTATACTATACAATATAGCTATACAATAGTCCTCTAAAGTTATACTTCATTTCTTACGTTCCAGTTCGGATTATACCTGGCTATAAGAGTATGAATTGGCTATACTATACAATATAGCTATACAATAGTCCTCTAAAGTTATACTTCATTTCTTACGTTCCAGTTCGGATTATACCTGGCTATAAGAGTATGAATTGGCTATACTATACAATATAGCTATACAATAGTCCTCTAAAGTTATACTTCATTTCTTACGTTCCAGTTGGCATTACACCTGGCTATAAGAGTATGAATTGGCTATACTATACAATATAGCTATACAATAGTCCTCGGAAGTTATACTTCATTTCTTACGTTCCAGTTCGTATTATACCTGGCTATAAGAGTATGAATTTTCTATACTATACAATATAGCTATACAATAGTCCTCTAAAGTTATACTTCATTTCTTACGTTCCAGTTGGCATTATACCTGGCTATAAGAGTATGAATTGGCTATACTATACAATATAGCTATACAATAGTCCTCGGAAGTTATACTTCATTTCTTACGTTCCAGTTGGATTATACCTGGCTATAAGAGTATGAATTGGCTATACTATACAATATAGCTATACAATAGTCCTCTAAAGTTATACTTCATTTCTTACGTTCCAGTTCGGATTATACCTGGCTATAAGAGTATGAATTGGCTATACTATACAATATAGCTATACAATAGTCCTCGGAAGTTATACTTCATTTCTTACGTTCCAGTTGGCATTATACCTGGCTATAAGAGTATGAATTGGCTATACTATACAATATAGCTATACAATAGTCCTCTAAAGTTATACTTCATTTCTTACGTTCCAGTTGGCATTATACCTGGCTATAAGAGTATGAATTGGCTATACTATACAATATAGCTATACAATAGTCCTCGGAAGTTATACTTCATTTCTTACGTTCCAGTTGGCATTATACCTGGCTATAAGAGTATGAATTGGCTATACTATACAATATAGCTATACAATAGTCCTCTAAAATTATACTTCATTTCTTACGTTCCAGTTCGGATTGTACCTGGCTATAAGAGTATGAATTGGCTATACTATACAATATAGCTATACAATAGTCCTCAAAGTTATACTTCATTTCTTACGTTCCAGTTGGCATTTACCTGGCTATAAGAGTATGAATTGGCTATACTATACAATATAGCTATACAATAGTCTTCGAAGTTATACTTCATTTCTTACGTTCCAGTTCGGATTATACCTGGCTATAAGAGTATGAAATTGGCTATACTATACAATATAGCTATACAATGTCCTCTAAAGTTATACTTCATTTCTTACGTTCCAGTTCGATTATACTTGGCTATAAGAGTATGATTTCTATTACTATACAATATAGCTATACAAAGTCCTCTAAGTTATACTTCATTTCTTTCGTTCCAGTTGGCATTAACCTGGCTATAAGAGTATGAATTGGCTATACTATACAATATAGCTATACAATAGTCCTGGAAGTTATACTTCATTTCTTACGTTCCATTCATTATAACTGGCCATTAGGTAATGAATTGGCTATTAACCTAATACAATTGCTATACAATTAGTCCTCTAAAAATTAACTTCATTTTTAAGTCAGTTGGCATTTATGCTTAATATGATTGGTATCTTAAATATGCTTACAATATCCTCGGAAGTTATACCATTTCTTCGTTGTTGCATTAACCTGGCTATAAGAGTATGAATGGCTATACTATACAATATAGCTATACAATAGTCCTCTAAAGTTATACTTATTTCTTACGTTCCGTTGGCATTATACTGGTATAAGAGTATGAATTGGCTATACTATACAATATAGCTATACAATAGTCCTCAAGTTATACTTCATTTCTTACGTTCCAGTTGGCAATATACCTGGCTATAAGAGTATGAATTGGCTATACTATACAATATAGCTATACAATAGTCTCTAAAATTATACTTCATTTCTTACGTTCCGTTGGATTGTACTGGCTATAAGAGTATGAATTGGCTATACTATACAATATAGCTATACAATAGTCCTCAAAGTTATACTTCATTTCTTACGTTCCAGTTGGCATTAACCTGGCTATAAGAGTATGAATTGGCTATACTATACAATATAGCTATACAATAGTCTCAAGTTATACTTCATTTCTTACGTTCCAGTTCGGATTATACCTGGCTATAAGAGTATGAATTGGCTATACTATACAATATAGCTATACAATAGTCCTCTAAAGTTATACTTCATTTCTTACGTTCCAGTTCGGATTATACTTGGCTATAAGAGTATGAATTGGCTATACTATACAATATAGCTATACAATAGTCCTCGGAAGTTATACTTCATTTCTTACGTTCCAGTTGGCATTATACCTGGCTATAAGAGTATGAATTGGCTATAGTATACAATATAGCTATACAATAGTCCTTGAAGTTATACTTCGCTCCTTACATTACTGTTCGGTCGTATTTTACTTTATGAATAACATTGGGGGCCAGTTAGTGGTAACCTGCTCACCTTTGGACTGATTAATCCGGAGTTCAATACCAACTGTGTCTCTCGATTTATTCAAGCCGAAGGCAAAAAAATCTGAGCACATCGATTCTTCAAGACGATGTTGAACCGACAGTTTCAATGCTGTACATTTGTCGAGTACTCGTTAAAGATCCCTGCTCTAATAATACACTCGAGTTAAGCATAATACAGAATATTCATTCGGTGTGGTATCGCAAATAGCCAACCCTCTCTTAAGTGTCCAACGACCAACAAATATTACCATGCACAACAGTGCATGTCCTAAATAGCCGTTCAGGACAAGAGGCCCACTGCTGCTAGATTCTCATCCTGCTGTTTTTGTTAGGTCAGTAATCATTGTCAAGAATGGGGGAGTTAGTCTGTCAGGGAAAGGTGTCGTCTTCGTGGTCACCTAAGTGTGTTTTCTCGTTTGATTAACACAGCAACTTAACCTAACCTGCATACAGCATTAACTGAATGAGTAGTAATACTCATATTTAATGTAATATAAATAAAATTCTAATTTTGAATCAAATAACCATATATATTTTTTCCTGTTTATGTATTTTTCATATGAATCCATTTTTGACACTTCAAACTTCAAATATTAATTCCAAAGAAATATTTCTATAAAATAAAACATATTCATAATTTAAATAATTGAATTATGTTTTCTTTGAAATGAATGTTATCCATTTAGCATTATTTTATTAATGTTGGTTTTATCTTTAATATGTAAAGACTGTGCTTCAAAAAAAATTATCAATAAATTTAAATTAAGTTATATACGAGTATAATGAAAACATATTCATATTAGAATAACTGCAACAAAATGAAATCTCTATATAAACTGAATTATGGAAATGTATTTCTGTGAAAAATATTATCTTAGATTCCAAATACAACATGAAACACTGAAGCTACGAATCATGTTTTATAACAAATATGTAAGCCTGTAACTTCTAAATTATTATTTTAGTTATACTTTTACACGATTTCATAAATACCTTTATTTTTGTTCGAACAATTGAACTGCATATTTTATTTTATAATTATTGTTACATTTCACAATAACCCTGGGATGGTTCTGCTTCTATGGGGATGCAGACCCCTCCCATTTCAATGTGCCTATCCGTTGGCATCCTCGTCGACAGTGAGCAACAGGTTACGCTGATTGCGTAGTCTGTCTTCCAGGCGGGAGACTTTGTGGCTACTGATCTCACCTGTAGTCAAGACAGGCTCTAGTAAGACCCGGGTCTAGAGTTCCCGAGAAATTTTAAAATAGTCTTTTTTTTTATATTTTATTCCAGCTTGTTCCCCTGTGTATTACATGCATCAACGTCAAATTGTACACAATACTTCTTTCATTTACGCTACAAAATACTTATTTTACATTGATTCATAATTCTACAATATAATAATTTTTTTTTTCTTATATATCAACACTGTACAAAAATTTCATAATTTTTTTATAATATCGTTCTTTAATGAATGAGGAAGACCTAACGGGCCACTCCTCTCCACAAACCAAGACCTTACGTATGAGAGCCAGTCACTATAAGGTCACAATATATATGAGTCATTTATATATTTTTAAAATAGTATAGTTCCATGAAGATGGGGATGCCATGAAGTACTTCTTTATATTGTATCGCATGCCCCGTCCTTCGTGTTGGACTCATGGTTGCTGTAGTACGTCACTCAAGAAGAGTAAACTCTCTAAGGAGTCGCTGTTTGAGAAGTAGTATCTTCTCGAGAGGTTGTTTGCATGACAACAAGATGGAGCTAGTCCATCAATTCTTACTATTGGGTTAGGTCCACCACTTAGCTGGTGGACTTGAAAACTGGTACTCACTTAGCTGAAGCCTGGTCCAAGGGTCTTCAACCGGTGGGTCAGACCACCTTGGGAATCACGAAATGTGTGAAATTGTTTATTTTTAAATAGAACATAAAGGACTAATTGTAATAAATAATTTATTTATTATTTATGCGGCACAGCAATCTCATTAAAGTTACTATTGATCAAATTTATTTTAATTTTTATCTTTTTTATTTGTTGTTAATTTTATTTTTGTTCTCACTAAAGCGTCGCGAATAAATTTTGGCGTCAAAAATGGGTCGCGATGTAAAAAATCTATGGCCTAGTCCCAGGTTTATGAGATCTACCGAATTTTAAAGGGTAGTCCTTAAACTGATAGGAGGGAGTAGATGCTGACCTCTTGTTTCAGCCTAATTTTTTCAATACTAAATATGAATATTTGTTTCAGATGTTGATGGCTGTCCTTTACTTGCTAGCTCTTTCAGCCCCAGGGCAAGCTGGTAAACAGTAAGTACTTTTAATCATATCTAAAACACTCTCATTCATGCACTACTTATCATCAATATTACAATAATCTTAATGTTGCTATAGTCATTTGCAAACATAGACATAAATATAATTTAAAAGCCTTTTAATATAGCATGCGATCAGCTGACACTGATGAATGCCTTTTGATGAATACAACCAAGAGACTGCAACAACCTCCTACCACTGTACAATCATAAAATGAACCACAACCGAATAGTTACCTCTACTTAAATGATAAAACTGTACACCAAAGCGTGCAAAATTTTCAAAATTTTTAATTTTTTAAATATTTTAATTTTTAATATTTTTAAAATATTAAAAATTGGAAACAGTAAAAAAATAATCTCTATTCTTGAATCTGAAGCTAGTATATGATCTGATAGTAGCATATGATCAGTATATATATATATATATATATATATATATATACTCGAATGTTTTCCAATCTCGACCACGTTTATTGACACTATTTTTCTTTCTTATCGAGGTTTGTTCTAGCTTCAATAATGCAACACCGTTAAGCCGACGTTTCATCTATATTTGTAGACATCTTCAGGGCTACATCAATACAGAGTTTAGTTACTATAACATTAAACATAATTATATTACATTATTTAATTAATATACATAATTACCTTGGTATTTGTCTCATGAACTATACCATGCCTTGGTATAGTTCCTCATAATAGAAAAATACCAAGGTAATTATGTATATTAATTAAATAATGTAATATAATTATGTTTAATGTTATAGTAACTAAACTCGGTATTGATGTAGCCTTGAAGATGTCTACAAATATAGACGAAAGTAGGTTTAAAGGTGTTGCATTATTGAAGCTAGACCAAACATCGATAAAAAAGAAAAATAGTGTTATATATATATATAATATAAATATAAAAAGAAAAAACAAAACTAAAGTCTATCGGGACTCAATCAGAACTGACCGAGTTCCGATAAACTTTAGGTTTGTTTCTATTCCACGGTCGATACTTTTATAAATAGTTATATATATATATATATATATATATATATAATTATACACAATTAAAAGAAACGGTCCAGCGGACTTTTTTAAAAAAATAAATTCAAAACGAAAGAAACACACAGAAAGACACAGACATAATTCACATCAATATGTACTCACACCCTGCCTTCCTGCGGGACTCTTCGCTCTTCACACCTCCTGATGGCGACGATGGTCGAAATATCGATGTGAGTTATGTCTGTGTCTTTCTGTGTGTTTCCTTCGTTTTGAATTTGTTATATATATATATATTTATATATATATATATATATATATAATATATATATGATAATAATAAAGAGCTGATAATTAGTATATGATCTGATTGTTAATAAAAGAAATGTTCGACTATATAACCACTAATGGCAAATTACTGGATATGATAATCAATAACTTTTTTTAAAGAGAAAATGAAAAAAATTAAGAATTTTTTTTTGGTTTTGTTTAAATGAATCGTTCTCTTAAGTTTTTTTTCTTAAATCATCAAAGCTTTTTAGAAGTACCTAATTTAAATTTCATTCCAGGCTTGTTAACTTTATGGCATGGAATTGGGTTTTTTATTCCGATAACTACTAAGGTAGAAAATTAATTAAAATAACTAACTCATAATGATCTAAATCATTTGCATATTAATTGATTTGTAATTGACTCTAAAAGATTTTTTGGTTAGAGTTATCAGTCAGATGTGCGCCGGGTGCATATGTAACATGCATGAGTGCTTTCCTCTGCAATATACTATGTTTCAACTCATTGACTTTAGCTAAATGAACTGGATAACCTTCGAGAAACTGAGCTGGGTAGCTTTCACTAAGAGCAGGCTTTTGCCAAGAATACCAGGAAACACTCAAAATGAATATCTGAGCTGAGTGGAGTTTTATAGACAAATGGTTGCCAGTTTTGATAGTTAGTCGGAGTTAGGTTAGGTTAGGTTGCAGTGGTTGATCAAACAAGGGAACACACGTGGGTGGAGTACTGGCCCTTTGTGATACCACACAATGAACATTGATTCTTCAGTGGGAGTCATAAATTTTGCCTAACTCAAGTTTATTTAGAGCAGAGCTTCCCAAAGTGGGCGGTACCACCCCCCTGGGAGCAGTGCTTTGATATCGGGAGGCGATAATGCAAAAAGGAGCGGGGATTCTATTTCCACAAAATGCTCATGCAATGTAATTTCTAAATTTAAGTGAAAACACGACATGTAAACTTCTAGGAAACAGTTTCTTAAAATTATTTGTTTTGATAATTAATTTTTATGTTAAAAGTATATTCTCACCTAAGTTTCTTTGATTGTGTATTAATTCTTTTGCTTAAATATGCTATGAAACAATACATCTATTGGATTCTAAGTAAATATTCGATTAGTAATTATTTTAATTTAATTATTAAAATGTTACTCATTTGGTTATTTAGTCTAGGAATCTGATTATTATTAAAGGGTGTTGAGTTATAGGTTTATTGACCCAAGGGGGAGGTCACTCAAAAAAGTTTGGGAAACACTGATTTAGAGTAAGCATCTTTAACTAGTACCTGACATGGTGTAGGCTCGGGATCGACGGTTGAACGTCCTTCT
>JAPFBL010000774.1:0-89984 GCA_026182355.1 Hermatobates lingyangjiaoensis
AAATTAGCGAAATACTAGTCAACATACTAAAGTATAGTCATACCTCACCGCTCGGCCATTCCGTTATAGAAGGTCGTATATATATATATAATCTAGGAGGTCTCAGAGCTTATTTTTCTTCATTCTGATTCTTCCTACGACATTTTGTCTCATATACATATCTTAGGTGTTGCTGGTCTGAATACTGGGCGGTGACTGAGTGTATAATAATAAGCTCTGACACCTCCTAGATTATATAAAGAAGAGTAAATAAATAAATATATATATATATAATCTAGGAGGTGTCAGAGCTTATTTTTCTTCATTCTGATTCTTCCTACGACATTTTGTCTCATATACATATCTTCGGTGTTGCTGGTCTGAATACTGGGCGGTGACTGAGTGTATAATAATAAGCTCTGACACCTCCTAGATTATATAAAGAAGAGTAAATAAATATATATATATATATATATATATAATCTAGGAGGTCTCAGAGCTTATTTTTCTTCATTCTGATTCTTCCTACGACATTTTGTCTCATATACATATCTTAGGTGTTGCTGGTCTCAATACTGGGCGGTGACTGAGTGTATAATAATAAGCTCTGACACCTCCTAGATTATATAAAGAAGAGTAAATAAATAAATATATATATATATAATCTAGGAGGTGTCAGAGCTTATTTTTCTTCATTCTGATTCTTCCTACGACATTTTGTCTCATATACATATCTTAGGTGTTGCTGGTCTGAATACTGGGCGGTGACTGAGTGTATAATAATAAGCTCTGACACCTCCTAGATTATATAAAGAAGAGTCAATAAATATATATATATATATATATAATAATCTAGGAGGTGTCAGAGCTTATTTTTCTTCATTCTGATTCTTCCTACGACATTTTATCTCATATACATATCTTAGTGTTGCTGGTCTGAATACTGGGCGGTGACTGAGTGTATAATAATAAGCTCTGACACCTCCTAGATTATATAAAGAAGAGTAAATAAATATATATATATATATATATATAATCTAGGAGGTCTCAGAGCTTATTTTTCTTCATTCTGATTCTTCCTACGACATTTTGTCTCATATACATATCTTAGGTGTTGCTGGTCTGAATACTGGGCCTTGTTATAGCAACACCTAAGATATGTATATGAGACAAAATGTCGTAGGAAGAATCAGAATGAAGAAAAAATAAGCTCTGAGACCTCCGAGATTATATAAAGAAGAGTAAATATATATATATATATATTTAGAAAGATGTTCTATTTGCCTTATTATTTTCTTATAATTCACTGGTAGCTCAAAAATTAATCTGCCTAATAGGATTAATCTTATTAGGTAGATTAATTTTTGAGCTACCAGTGAATTATAAGAAAATAATAAGGCAAATAGAACATCTTTCTAAAAGGATTATTAATGCTGAAGCCGCTGTGCTTTTTAACAACACTTGTTTAAAAGAAGACTTGCTGCCAGTATACACGAATATATATATATATATATACGCATGCTTTGTTGAACACGACAGAGTAGTTTCTGTCTATAAGTTTCTTCTCAAGACCTTCGATTTGCTTAAAAATAAAAAAACGTATAAGACCCACATCGCCCCCACCCACCTGATTGATGTCCGGAAGATGACTACGGGAAGTGGTCGAAACGCGTCGTCTACAATTGCTGACCACCTCAACCGTTGTTCTAACAACGAAAAAGCTGTTTTTAGGCAAATCCAAGGTCCTGAGAAGAAACTTATAGACAGGAACTACTCTGTCGTGTTCAACAAAGCATACATTTCCGAAGGACTGCTACCAAAGTATACTAATATATATATAAATTAATAATCAACAATAACTCGTGATATAATATATGAATTAAACACCACAATAAACAAATATATATTAATTACAATGCTCTAAGGCCTTTCGTTACAACATCATCAGAGAGCTAAATGAAACAACCAAAGAATGTAATAACATGTTAACCTGGTTGATTGAAGTCTTCAGGATTGCTGGCATTCCTGTCTGAATTTAATGTTCCTAAACTTGAAGGAGTCTCGATCTGCTTACTTATTTCTTTTATTAATATTTCAGTTTTGTATTAGTATTAATAAGTCTTAATATTAATAGTTCAGTCAGACTTTACAAATCAGATGAAATATTAATAAAAGAAATAAGTAAGCAGCAGATCAAGACTCCTTCAACTTTAGGAACATTAAATTCAGACAGGGATGCCAGCAATCCTGAAGACTTCAATCAACCAGGTTAACTTGTTATTATATTTTTTTTTTGTTCATTTAGCTCTCTAATGATGTTGTAACGAAAGGCCTTAGAGCATTGTAATTAATATATATTTGTTTATTGTGGTGATTAATTCATATATATAATTATGCTGAATGCCAGATTAGAAATTGAAAAAGACGAGCCAATCCCTGTTGCGTATTACTTTGGACACATCTTATTGGTTGTGGGTGTTTTTTCGTTAAACACGTTTCTCCTTAGCACACTCCGTCTGCTTGGCCGCCTCAGCCTTCACTCCAGGAGAGGGCTCGCAGTCCCTACTTAATTTTCCAATAGAGTTATATGAAGGTCTTGGCGTCCTGGCTTGAAAGTGTACCTCGTCAAACTCGGTGTTTCTCACGCAGAAGAGTTCCTCGAAAGAATCTGGTCCGGGCTATGGGCATTATAAGTTGAAGTTTCAGTGTATGTGGCGTTTGTCGTTGGACCCTTTTCTGCAGTGTTTTTTTGAAGAATGCGCCTTCCTCGTGTCGTTGCGACCGGTTTCGACCGTTCCTCGGTCATTCTCAAGCTGGCTGGATTGTGCGTTATTATATGCTGAATGCCAGATTAGAAATTGAAAAAGACGAGCCAATCCCTGTTGCGTATTACTTTGGACACTTCTTATTGGTTGTGGGTGTTTTTTCGTTAAACACGTTTCTCCTTAGCACACTCCGTCTGCTTGGCCGCCTCAATATATATATATATATATATATAAGCTTCTGCGTTCACGACTTTTAGGCTGGTCTGCTCTAGTTTTCTAACAACTTTCCGGTGGGCTGGTGTTAATTCCCAAATCATTTTACTTACTCATTTTAATCATTTTAATTTGCTCATGCATAAATATGTCGCTTGGACAAATGATTTGGGAATTAACACCAGCCCACCGGAAAGTTGTTAGAAAACTAGAGCAGACCAGCCTAAAAGTCGTGAACGCAGAAGCTGCTGTTTACTTTAATCATATATATAATATATAAAGATTTCACATAAACACGTGAAATAACAATCAATGATCAAACCACAATATGGAATGGAGAAAAAAGACTAAGATCTTTCAATCATAACAAGCGTTCTTCGTCAGAGTCAAAAAACAAATGAGGGGTCAAAACTTAAAAACATCAAAATCCTCAGCTGGGTTTTTGACTCTGACGAAGACCGCTTGTTACAGTTGAAAGATCTTAGTCTTTTTTCTCCATTCCATATTGTGGTTTGATCATATACATATATTATATATATATATATTTGGGGAGCAGGCCTTCATTTATACACGTTTTATTAAAAGTAATGCCCAATTTAACTAGAAATTTAACTAGCCCTCGATTATCGCTAGAAATCCAACCTGGAAGCCTCATATATATTGTAGGTACGTTGATGACTGCTTTGTGATGATGGATAAGCCGGAATATATAGATGAGATTAAATCTGCTTTTGAAGCTGAATCGGTTTTGAAGTTTACATATGAGATGGAAACCAACAGTAGCTTAGACTTTCTTGATGTTAAAATAAAGAGTAATGGAGAAAACCAGACTTTTGTCACTTCAGTGTTTGTAAAGTCTACGAATAGTGGAATACTTTTAAACGCTAAAAGTGAATGCCCTGACAGATATAAGGACGGCATGATTAAAACCCTCATTCGAAGAGCGTATAAGACGTCATCTAGTTGGGAATTGTTCAAACAAGAAGCAGATAGGCTCAAAGAAGTCCTTATTAACAACGGATACAGTAATCGACTATTCGATTCCATCTTGAAAGGTTGCCTGAACAAACTTCATGGTAGTGATATTCAACAGAATCCCGAAAACAAAGGCGCAACACATTTAGTATATTATAAAAACCAGTTTTCGGAAGCTTATAAAACGGATGAACGTATACTAAAAGGAATTATTAAGAATAATACATCATGCCTCAAGCCGGATGACAGATTAGAATTACGAATTTACTATGCCAACTCTGCCACTTCAAGAATGGTAATTACGAACAACCCGCAAAAGAAAGCAACCCTTCAGAGAACTAATGTAGTATATGAGTTTAACTGCAAATTAGGGAACTGCGAGTCCCTACGCTCGAAATACGTTGGTTCCACCACAACCACGCTTTCACGAAGGCTCACCATGCATCTGGCATCCGGAGGACCCAAAGAGCACGTTAGGTTAACACATGGAGTGCAATTAACCAGGGAATTGTTAACAGACAATACTGTAATATTACAACAAGAACATGACCACACCAGATTGCAAATTTTGGAAGCTATCTTGATCCTCGAAAAGCAACCTAGTATTAACAGCCGAGGAGGATTTTCAAGAATTCTAAAATTATATGAAGGCAGTCAGAAGGCGAACCAGTCTGGGAGAGGTATAGAAGTTAATCGATTACCTTCCTAGATACAAATGACGGATGGAAGGTAACCAAGAGTCTGGTGAAACCTCAACATACCTTTACTTTTGATAACCTCCCTAGTTGTGAATATGTGTTATGGACTCGTTATGTTTATTTTAGTTTATTTTAATTGTTATTCACTTTTCGATCATTAATAATTTTATATATTCTTTAACCTTGAAAATGGTCAACGATGACCGAAACATGTCGGTGTATAATAATAAAAATTTTGGTGAACTTATGTTTTTAGTTCCAGAACCATGGAAGTCAAGTATGAGAACACTTGAAAACTGATAAGAAAAAGTGTAAAAGTTAAATTGGGCATTACTTTTAATATATATATATATATATATATATATATATATATATGCAGAAAATCATAATAAATAAACACGTGATGCAACCAACGAAGTTTAAAGCACAATGAAAAAAGGAACAGAATAGAAAAAAAATGCTCTGAAGCCTTTCAATGTATGTCATCAGAGAGCTAACAATGTAACAACTGAGAAGCTAACATAAAAGTAATATACCATAGAAGGAAGGTAACAAAACAGCTGGAAACTCAATATGACAATATAGCTTGATAAGAAGAAAAACCCTATAAAATTAAACAAAGCAGGTCCAACATTAAGAAATAGAATTATAATTCAATAATAATTAAAAGAGAAGAAAGAAAAAAAAATATTAAGCTATATTATTTGATTTATATTAGAAATAGATAAAACCGTCATACCTATTTCTAATATAATCATACTAACCTCCGTGGTATTAACAATATGCATGTATATATTATTTGAATCAACAATCTGGTCAGAGTTTACGTCCAAAGAACTATATTTCTATCTAACTATCTCTATCTCTATCTATCTCTTTTTCTCTCTCTTCTTTTGCATAAAACACAAACAAACACACACACTCCCTCTCTTTCAATCTACTTTTTTGTTATAGACACATTCAATCTCCTCTCTCTCTCTCTTTCTCTCTCTCTCTCTCTCTCCCCTGTCTCTCTCATTCACTCACTTACTTTCCCTGTAAAACACACACACACATTCACACTTCTTCTGTATAACACACACACACTCTCTCACTCTCTCTCTCTCCTCTCTCTCTCTCTCTCTCTCTCTCTCTCACACACACACACACACACACAAACACAACAAACACATAACACACACACACAACAACAAACACACAACAACAACAGCAACACACACACACACACACACACTTCCTCTGTATAACACACACAAACACACACACACACACTCACTCTCTATCTCACTGTCTCTCTCTCTCTCTCTCTCTCTCCTCTCTCTCACACACACACACACACACTTCCTCTGTATAACACACACAAACACACACACACACACTCACTCTCTATCTCACTGTCCTCTCTCTCTCTCTCTCTCTCTCTCTCTCTCTCTCTCACACATACAACACACACAAACACACACACACACACACTTCCTCTGCATAGCACACTAATACAATACCTAACACTAACCTCAGGGATTGAAATATTTACAAAACTCTAACTGTACTTCGGTTATAGTTTGCTGAAGACTTCCATACAGCTAATTCAAAGTGATTTTCAATGAAGCCTGTTCTGTGAGTGGTGGAGATTCACTTACCGTGTATGACGTCACTTTATCACGTGTGAAGATCATAGCTCTGATTACCGCCAGTCATTCCCCCCACCCCTCCCACTAAGATTACTGGCAATTAGTGCTCTTCTGGTAAGGTGGCCCGTTAGAACAATCACTGATTCTACTCCCAGAGAGATGAGGGGCGAATCGGAGCAAAAGCACAGCTTAAGAGGCAACAACTGAATCTTTGAAATCACCGCTGAAAGGGAATCAAAGAACGCAGACGCCTTGAAAGGTTGTTTACAAAATAAAGCATTCAGCGCAGTGGCCTCTACTAGTCATCATTACTGGTGCGACTAATCGCCTTCAGTATAAGACCTTCTAATGGGCGGAAAAGACATCATGCGCACGGCCAACACTCGAAACGTGATGGGAACCTGTACGTCATCAGAGCCTATTAAACATGAAAACCTATAGGTCTGGCAGGTAGAACCTGTAGAATGTCTGGTACTTGTCAAAGATCCCAGATCTATAGGATTAAAAATTAGCAAATTAGTTCCATTTACTAATAAATCTTTAGGACCTCCTTTAAAAACACGCCATCAATAGAAAACTGACAGCACTGTCTGTCTCGAACCTGTACAACATCAGGTACTATGAAAGGTGAAAACCTATAAGCGTAGCAGTTAGAACCTGTACAATGTCAGGTACGTGAAAACCTATAAGTGTGGCAGGTAGAACCTGTAGAATGTCTGGTACTTGTCAAAGATCCCAGATCTATAGGATTAAAAATTAGCAAATTAGTTCAATTTACTAATAAATCTTTAAAACCTCCTTTAAAAACACGTAATCACAAGAAAAGTGACAGCACTGTCTGTCTCGAACTTGTACGACATCAGGGTCTATTAAACATTAAAACCTATAGGTCTGGCAGGTAGAACCTGTACAATGTCGGGTACTACGAAAGGTGAAATCTATAAGTGTAGTAGTTAGAACCTGTACAACATCAGGTATTATGAAAGGTGAAAACCTATATGTCTGGCAGTTAGAACCTGTAGAATGTCTGGTACTTGTCAAAGATCCCAGATCTATAGGATTAAAAATTAGCAAATTAGTTCCATTTACTAATAAATCTTTAAAACCTCCTTTAAAAACACGTAATCACAAGAAAAGTGACAGCACTGTCTGTCTCGAACTTGTACGACATCAGGGTCTATTAAACATAAAACCTATAGGTCTGGCAGGTAGAACCTGTACAATGTCAGGTGCTTGTCAAAGATTCTTACTTTGATTAACTTGAGTAAGGTACAATATAGACTTAAAACTATATGATGTCGGGTACTTGTTAAAGAGTGTAGCTCTAATAAAAATGCATTTAAGCCAATATTTATTACCTTCCTATGATAAATCAATCTGTTACTGTATCTCGCACATAACTGAAATAAGGACCAAATAAAAAAACAGTTAAACTTTTAGAAAACTGATTTTTCTCAAGCTAATGAAGATTACAAAGAAGACTGTACACAGGGAATACTCTATCGTCAATAGTTAAAATATTGATGAACTATAAAAGCAAATCTTTTGGTGAGCTTGTTTATGCTCTTCCCTGCCAATGGAAGTCTTTAATAAGAAAATTGGAAAAATTATGGAGGAAATACGAGAGGATAAAGATAGGCAAGCAATTTAATGAAAGATGTTTAAAAGAAGGTCTGCTCCCTAAGTACACCAATATATATAAAATATATATATATATATATAGTATAATATAACAATATTATATAATATTTGTTGAACGACCTTTGTACTGTTGCTGAATCATTTCATAGTCGATCTTTCAAGTTTTCTCACCTTTGATTTAAATCTTTCTGGTATTAAATACACCAGTTCTCCAAAAGATTTATTTTTCAATACTGACATGTTTCGGTCTCCTAGACCATCTTCAGAGTTAAACATATTACAAAAACTTAAGCATAAAAATAGGATTGCTCCCTAAATTTACAATATATATTATTTATATAATATAATATATATATAAATTATATAATAATAAATAAGTATAAATAGGGAGCAGACCTTCTTTATATACATATTGTGTTAAACTGAATTGCCTTAATAAACATACCTTTTTTTGAGCAGTTTTTCATATTTCCTTGCTAATTTTAAATCGTCTTGATTAGCTGGTGGATTATTTGAGCGAAACTTGGTAAGCCATCAATATTTAATGATTAACTAAATAAATAACATAACTTGACTGTTTCGGTTGTCTCCAACCATCATCAAAATTATTATAAAACGTTACAAAAAAACGTTTTGTTCCGTTTGGAAAGTTTTTTTTTTGTAACGTTTTATAATAATTTCTATGATGGTTGGAGCAACCGAAACATGTCAAGTTATGTTATGTTTGTTATGTTAATCATTAAATATTGATGGCTTACCAGAGTTTCGCTAAATAATCCACCAGCTAAATCAAGACATTTAAAATTAGCAAGGAAATATGAAAAAACTGCTCAAAAATAAGGTATGTTTAATTAAGGCAATTCAGTTTAACACAATATAATATATATAGTATATATAATATATATATATACTAAATATATAAATATATATATATATATATATATATATTTAATATATATATTAGTGTACTTCGGTAGCAGTCCTTCCTTTTACATGATTGGTTATACACGACTGAATATTGTCGATCGATGATCTTCTTCTCCAACTTTTCAATTTGCGGAAAATTAATTAATTTTCCGCAAACTTGAAAAGTTGGAGAAGAAGATCATCGATCGACAATATTCAGTCGTGTATAACCAATAATGTATATATATATTATATATAATATATATATATATATATTATATTATATATATATATATATTATATTAGGTATACTTTGGAGCAGACCTTCTTTTAAACATACCTCATAAAGATCTTGCCAACATTAAGTTTAGTATGTTTCCTACATACCTTTTCAAGTTTTCGAATGCTACCTTTCTATCTCTATAAATAATATGAAAAATACAATGAAGATAAAAAATCGGTGAGTTATTTTATAATGGTACCACAGAGATGGAAAGGTAGCATTCGAAACCTTGAAAAGGTATGTAGGAAACATACTAAAACTTAATGTGCAAGATCTTTAATGAGGTATATATATAATATAATATATATATATATATATATATAATATATATATATATTTTTGAGTAGCAGTTTGCTTCTCAACGCGACTACTTCGCACTTCTTCCCGATGACGACGGATGTCGAAATATCGAAGTGAGTTCTGTAGTGTCTTTCTGTGTTCTTTTCTCTGTGTTAAAGTATATATATATGAAGGCAGAGATGAAATAGGAAGCTGTTGATGGTGAGACATGCTGTGTCATCACCTCTAGTAGAGCATATTGAGGGGAGTCGCCACATTTCAGACTCCAATGGTTACTCAAGCGATGCTCAGACCTCGTAACAAAACTCAACAACATCGATTTCCCTTCTTCTTCACGTCAATGTACTTTCACGCACCACTCACTCATCTCACTCTGTCTCTCTCTCTCTCTCTCTCGTGACAACTATCCTAGGGAAAGTCCTCCCCAGAATGGGTGGACAGTCAGTCGTGTCCAAATGACTTGCTGGCTTTTCTTTTGCAATGAGAATATTATCTTCTCGTCCATCATCATCACAGTAAGACATTCAGAAATTAGTTTATAATCTACCTCTATTCTATTGAATCACACAATGACAGGCGATTCATATATATATCACTCAAAGTTAGAAAAAAACGATCCAAACTGGACGCATATCAGCTCAAAAACGAAGAAAAGCAACACACAGAGAAATGTTTGCAACACACCAAGCACGTTTGAAACGCAACGGCAGAGTTGCCGGGACGGTTTCCTGCCGTTGTGTTCCCCCTTCCCTTTCCCCTTCCCTTTTTTCTTGAAAACCGAAATCCTCCAAATTCACAATTGCCTTTCCTTGTGGTTTTCTTGGGTTTTTATTGTAAAATATAATAAAATTTGGGTTTTGTTTTTTACCCAAACTTTGAATTAACAATGAACATCAATTATTTCAGGAAAAAACAAATAAAAATATATAAAAAAAAAAAACACAAAATTTCCCAAAACATTTAAAAACATTTCCCTTTTGGTTTTTCCTTGGTGGAAAAACGGTCTTAAAATTTCGTTTCAAGGCCTTTTCCGGTTCCCCCAACATAATAATATTTGTTGGTTGGGGTAAATCTGATTGTTGAATTACTTTTGGGGAGGCCAAATAAATTTAATAATTAATTCCCATTTAGTAACCTGTAAATCTCAATGAATTTAAATTCCAATAAAATTGAAAAAAAGGTCAAATGCAATTGTTGCAAAACTGAAATAATACTTGCCTTGGGGTCGAGGTAAAGTAAAGTCCAATCCTTGATTGCCATAACTTTGAAATAAGTAATTGGCCCATGGGTTATGGTATACCTGAAGGCCTCTATCATTGTGAAAATGTTATAAGGTCCAATGGCCAATGATTGCCCTAACCAAAAGGTCAATTGCCCATTGGTGTCGAGGTAATTTGTAAGGTCCAAATGCATTGATTCCGAACAATAAATAAGGTACATTGGCACTGGTTCATTGTGATCCTTAAGGTCCAATGCCAATGATTGCCCTAACGAACATAAGGTCATTGCCCATTGGGTTCGAGTATACCTGTAAGGCAAAAGCAATGTTCCTAATGACAATAAGGTCACATTGCATGGTGTCATGTGATACCTGTAAGGTCACAATGGCCAATGATTCCACTAACTGCACACATAAGGTCACATTGCCCATTGGTGTCGAGTATACCTGTAAGGTCCAATGGCCAATGATTGCCCTAACCAACATAAGGTCACATTGCCCAGGGTGTCAGTGATACCTGTAAGGTCACAATGGCCAATGATTGCCCTAACTGCCACATAAGGTCACATTGCCCATTGGTTCGAGTGATACCTGTAAGGTCACAATGGCCAATGATTGCCCTAACTGCCACATAAGGTCACATTGCCCATTGGGTTGTCGATGTGATACCTGTAAGGTCACAATGGCCAATGATTGCCCTAACTGCACACATAAGGTCACATTGCCCATTGGGTGTCGATGTGATACCTGTAAGGTCACAATGGCCAAAATTGCCCTAACTGCACACATAAGGTCACTTGCCCATTGGGTGTCGATGTGATACCTGTAAGGTCACAATGGCCAATGATTGCCCTAACTGCCCACATAAGGTCACTTGCCCATTGGGTGTCGAGTGATACCTGTAAGGTCACAATGGCCAATGATTGCCACTAACTGCACACATAAGGTCACATTGCCATTGGTTCGATGTGATACCTGTAAGGTCACAATGGCCAATGATTGCCCAACTGCCACAAAGGTCACATTGCCCATTGGTGTCGATGTGATACCTGTAAGGTCACAATGGCCAATGATTGCCACTAACTGCACACATAAGGTCACATTGCCCTTGGGTGTCGATGTGATACCTGTAAGGTCACAATGGCCAATGATTGCCACAACTGCACACATAAGGTCACATTGCCCATTGGGTGTCGATGTGATACCTGTAAGGTCACAATGGCCAATGATTGCCCTAACTGCACACATAAGGTCACATTGCCCATTGGGTGTCGATGTGATACCTGTAAGGTCACAATGGCCAATGATTGCCACTAACTGCACACATAAGGTCACATTGCCCATTGGTTGTCGATGTGATACCTGTAAGGTCACAATGGCCAATGATTGCCACTAACTGCACACATAAGGTCACATTGCCCATTGGGTGTCGATGTGATACCTGTAAGGTCACAATGGCCAATGATTGTCCCTAACTGCCCACATAAGGTCACATTGCCCATTGGTTGTCGATGTGATACCTGAAGGTCACAATGGCCAATGATTGCCACTAACTGCACACATAAGGTCACATTGCCATTGGGTGTCGATGTGATACCTGTAAGTCACAATGGCCAATGATTGCCCACTAACTGCACACATAAGTCACATTGCCCATTGGTTGTCGATGTGATACCTGTAAGGTCACAAGGCCAATGATTGCCACTAACGCACCATAAGGTCACATTGCCATTGGTGTCGATGTGATACCTGTAAGGTCACAATGGCCAATGATTGCCCTAACTGCACACATTAGGTCACATTGCCCATTGGGTGTCGATGTGATACCTGTAAGGTCACAATGGCCAATGATTGTCCCTAACTGCCACATAGGTCACATTGCCCATTGGGTGTCGATGGATACCTGTAAGGTCACAATGGCCAATGATTGCCCTAACTGCACACATAAGTCACATTGCCCATTGGTGTCGATGTGATACCTGTAAGGTCACAATGGCCAATGATTGTCCCTAACTGCACACATAAGGTCACATTGCCATTGGTGTCGATGTGATACCTGTAAGGTCACAATGGCCAATGATTGTCCCTAACTGCACACATAAGGTCACATTGCCCATTGGGTGTCGAGGTGATACCTGTAAGGTCACAATGGCCAATGATTGCCACTAACTGCACACATAAGGTCACATTGCCCATTGGGTGTCGATGTGATACCTGTAAGGTCACAATGGCCAATGATTGCCACTAACTGCGCACATAAGGTCACATTGCCCATTGGGTGTCGATGTGATACCTGTAAGGTCACAATGGCCAATGATTGCCACTAACTGCACACATAAGGTCACATTGCCCATTGGGTGTCGATGTGATACCTGTAAGGTCACAATGGCCAATGATTGTCCCTAACTGCACACATAAGGTCACATTGCCCATTGGGTGTCGATGTGATACCTGTAAGGTCACAATGGCCAATGATTGTCCCTAACTGCACACATAAGGTCACATTGCCCATTGGGTGTCGATGTGATACCTGTAAGGTCACAATGGCCAATGATGCCACTAACTGCACACATAAGGTCACATTGCCCATTGGTGTTCGATGGTGATACCTGTAAGGTCACAATGGCCAATGATTACCACTAACTTTTCACATAAGGTCACATTGCCCATTGGGTGTCGAGGTAATACCTGTAAGGTCACAATGGCCAATGATTGCCACTAAACTGCACACATAAGGTCACATTGCCCATTGGTGTCGATGTGGATACCTGTAAGGTCACAATGGCCAATGATTGCCACTAACTGCACACATAAGGTCACATTGCCCATTGGGTGTCGATGTGATACCTGTAAGGTCACAATGGCCAATGATTGCCACTAACTGCACACATAAGGTCACATTGCCCATTGGGTGTCGAGGTAATACCTGTAAGGTCTCAATAGACATTGATTGCCGTAACAATATACATAAGGTCACATTGCCCATTGGCTGTCGATGTGATACCTGTAAGGTCACAATGGCCAATGATTGCCACTAACTGCACACATAAGGTCACATTGCCCATTGGGTGTCGATGTGATACCTGTAAGGTCACAATGGCCAATGATTGCCACTAACTGCCACATAAGGTCACATTGCCCATTGGGTGTCGATGTGATACCTGTAAGGTCACAATGGCCAATGATTGCCACTAACTGCAACATAAGGTCACATTGCCCATTGGTGTCGATGTGATACCTGTAAGGTCACAATGGCCAATGATTGCCACTAACTGCACACATAAGGTCACATTGCCCATTGGGTGTCGATGTGATACCTGTAAGGTCACAATGGCCAATGATTGCCACTAACTGCACACATAAGGTCACATTGCCCATTGGGTGTCGATGTGATACCTGTAAGGTCACAATGGCCAATGATTGCCACTAACTGCACACATAAGGTCACATTGCCCATTGGGTGTCGATGTGATACCTGTAAGGTCACAATGGCCAATGATTGTCCCTAACTGCCCACATAAGGTCACATTGCCCATTGGGTGTCGATGTGATACCTGTAAGGTCACAATGGCCAATGATTGTCCCTAACTGCCCACATAAGGTCACATTGCCCATTGGGTGTCGATGTGATACCTGTAAGGTCACAATGGCCAATGATTGCCACTAACTGCGCACATAAGGTCACATTGCCCATTGGGTGTCGATGTGATACCTGTAAGGTCACAATGGCCAATGATTGCCACTAACTGCACACATAAGGTCACATTGCCCATTGGGTGTCGATGTGATACCTGTAAGGTCACAATGGCCAATGATTGTCCCTAACTGCCCACATAAGGTCACATTGCCCATTGGGTGTCGATGTGATACCTGTAAGGTCACAATGGCCAATGATTGCCCTAACTGCACACAATAAGGTCACATTGCCCATTGGGTGTCGATGTGATACCTGTAAGGTCACAATGGCCAATGATTGCCCTAACTGCACACATAAGGTCACATTGCCCATTGGGTTCGATGTGATACCTGTAAGGTCACAATGGCCAATGATTGCCCTAACTGCCCACATAAGGTCACATTGCCATTGGGTGTCGATGTGATACCTGTAAGGTCACAATGGCCAATGATTGCCCTAACTGCCACATAAGGTCACATTGCCCATTGGGTGTCGATGTGATACCTGTAAGGTCACAATGGCCAATGATTGCCCTAACTGCACACATAAGGTCACATTGCCCATTGGGTGTCGATGTGATACCTGTAAGGTCACAATGGCCAATGATTGTCCCTAACTGCACACATAAGGTCACATTGCCCATTGGGTGTCGATGTGATACCTGTAAGGTCACAATGGCCAATGATTGCCACTAACTGCACACATAAGGTCACATTGCCCATTGGTTTCGATGTGATACCTGTAAGGTCTCACCTTACTGTACCCTGTACAGGTTACACCTTTAGACCTTGACAATGCACTCAATACCCACAGACTCAGCCCTGGGAACACAGATCAAACAGCTTTTGTTTCCCACGAATTGGTTCAGCACCGTTACGCTTCAGGTCATGCCTTGTGAAATATCAGCCGACATTGCTATACTTTACCGCAGTTACCTTCTCAATGTTGTACTCGCTCTCTCCCTTCCACACAATATATATCAGTGACTTGTCACCCATCCAAGCAGTAATAATCATCAATACTGCTTAACTCCGGTGATCTAGTCAGAATTGGTGTATGTACTCAACATGCCAGATGGCCTAATGGTAGTGAAATCAGTTCTTACGAAGTATTTACCTATTGAAAGATAAAATACTTAATGAAATAGTAAAATGGATAAACAAACAAAAGTCTCCACACAAATGATGTTTTATTCAACGCGTTTCGAACACTTTGTGTTCATCATCAGGAAGACACCAAGGATGTTGTACTGACGGGTTGGTCCAGTAAGAACAACTGGACGACCAGTACCACATCCTTGTTGTCTTTCTGATGATGAACACAAAGCATTCGAAACGCGTTGAATAAAACTTCTATTGTGTGGAGACTTTTGTTTCTTTATCCATTTTACCTCAGAATGGGTAAATACCACACAATTACGGATTGCACAACTAATGATTTAATGAAATAGTCTCCACATATAGAAATATAATATTATAGTTATTATATATATATAGTTATTGTAGTAATATAATTAATAAACAACTCGTTTCGAACATATATCGTTCTTCTTTAGGCATTAATCAACGATGAGCGTTTGTGGTACAACTAATGATTTCTATACTAACACCTACAACATTTATATATATACTGAGTGAGTTGGGTTTTTGACTCTGACAAAGACCACTTCTTACGGTTGAAAGATCTTAGTTTTTTTTTTCATTGCATATTATGGTTTGATTATCATTTGTTATTTCACGTATTTATATGAAATCTTTATATATATATATATAATTAAAATAAGCAGTGACACATAAACAGAAACACAACAAAGACTCACTTTTCAATATTTCGACCGTAATGGCGGTCGTCCTCAGGAGAAGAAGTGAATTGACGGAGGGACGACAGTCAACTGAATTGTATTATATATATATATATATATATATATATATATATATATATATAATACTTAAAATAAACTGACACATAGAAAGAAACAAATAGAAAGACTGATATAACAGTCGAAATATTGAAAGTGAGTCCTCTAATCGGTTTCTTTCTATGTATCACACTTTATTTTCAATGTTATCAGTCCTTTTGGATCACATTTCGTTTTTCACACACTCATATATATATATATATATTTGTGTATATATATGTATATATATATATATATATATAATGTTTCACGATGAATCACAAACACAGAACTAAGGAACAAACACACTTACTGTCTCTAATTTTCGGTTGAACCGTCATCAGGAGAGTTGAGAAAGGGACACCAAGCACACTCGTGAAGGTTGGAGACCAAGTTCTGTGTTTGTGATTCACCGTGAAACGTTTCTTTTGGATCGTTTTCCTGTTTACTATGTATATATATATATAAAAAGATTTCACATAAACACTTGAAACAACAATCAATGATCAAACCACAATAAGAAATGGGAAAACAAGACTAAGATCTTTCAACCGTAACAAGCGGTCTTCGTCAGAGTCAAAAACCCAACTGATCATCAGTTGGGTTTTTGACTCTGACGAAAACCGCTTGTTTCGGTTGAAAGATCTTAGTCTTGTTTTCCCATTTCTTATTGTGGTTTGATCATATATATATATATATATATATAAACAATTAAATGAAACGATTCCACGAACTAAATAAACTATATTGACACAACACTCAGAAATGAAACAGAAACTCACTACTATATTTCGATGTCCTCGTTTCTATCTTCCTGATAACGAGGACATCGAAATATAGTAGTGAGTTTCTGTTTCATTTCTGAGTGATCTTTGTGTCAATATAGTTTAGATATATATATATAAACTAGAATTTAAAAAGAACACATAGAAAGGAAATCACTGAACTCACTACTATATTTCGATGTCCTCGTCTTCAGGAAAAGAAGTGAATCGCTCCAAAGGCTGATAACGACTCATATATATAATATACATATATATATATATATATACATATATACACACACACACATATATATATATATATATATATATATGTATGTATACATATATATATAAACTAGAATTTACAAAAGAACACATAGAAAGGAAACCACTGAACTCACTACTATATTTCGATGTCCTCGTCTTCAGGAAAAGAAGTGAATCGCTCCAAAGGCTGATAACGACAAAGGCATATATATATATATATATATATATATATATATAACAATTAAAATAAGCAGTGACACATAAACAGAAACACAACAAAGACTCACTTTTCAATATTTCGACCGTAATGGCGGTCGTCCTCAGGAGAAGAAGTGAATTGACGGAGGGACGACAGTCAACTGTCCTGCCGGACCGTTTTTCGTTTATCATGGTATATATATATATATATATATATATGCATATTCAGCATGAGTATTACATGCTTTTTAAACTATACAATATTTGTTAATAATTCTATTTTTACAGGGTTTTTACTATATATTATAATTGTAATACATAATAATAATAATAATTATTATTATAGTAATATTGCGATTGTTCAGTTTTTTTTTTTTATAATGAAACATTTTTTTATAAATTGTAAAAAATTCCATTGTATTGTATTTCGATTGACTCGTTCAAGGTCAAGGTCTCCTCCAATGGTGAAAGATCACAGTGTATTATTATTAATACTTTTTATCACTAATTCTGTAAAGAAATAGTAATAATTAACACTAATTAGTACTAATTAAAGATCATGACTAATCGGTAATGACTCTCCACTCTTACTCCCACTCTAAAATCTCTTTTATCCAAGAATAAATGTTCAACCAAATCGAAAAACTGCTATTACTGAATACAGACAAACCGATATCATCTCATTGCAAATGAACACTTTTAACAAAGCTAATTACCCTTAATTATAACAGTTATTATAATTAATTGCAGGCAATTAATTTAATTAAGAAGTAGGCGTTCCTCACCAGAGTAATTATGGCGATTTGATAAAAACTGCATTGTCATATCCATACTTTCCTCTCGATTCTGTTTCCCTCTGTATCCTCGAGCGCGCGCGCGCATGTGTGTGTGTGATACTGCCTATTCAAACTAGACATTTGTTATTGAAATTCTCAAATTATTTCTTTCTCAAAAGTCTCTAATGTATATCTATAACCCACTTTTTCTATATCAAAATTTTAATACATTTGCCAAAAAAAAAAAAAAGGTTTTAAATAAAATCCGAAGCGTCATTATTCAGAGTTTAATTTGAATGTGAAGATCTAACAGAGTCCTGATAAATTTTATTTTGTTTCCACTTTACGGCCCATACTTTTATCAAGATATACATATATATATATATATATAAAGATTTCACATAAACACGTGAAATAACAATCAATGATCAAACCACAATAAGAAATGGGAAAACAAGCCTAAGATCTTTCAACCGTCACAAGCGGTCTTCCTCAGAGTCAAAAACCCAACGTTGGGTCTGTTGGGTTTTTGACTCAGACGAAGACCGCTTGTCGTGGTTGAAAGATCTTAGTCTTGTTTTCCCATTTCTTATTGTGGTTTGACCATTGATTGTTATTTCACGTGTTTATGTGAAATTTCATATATATATATATATATATATATATATATATATATATATATATATATATATAGGTGTGTTCTCTAATCGGGATTCGGTAAATTTTCCAGGATAAAAAATCAAAAACTCGGTGCCAGCGTTTCGATTTTATTTAAAACCTTATTCATAGGCAGAAGTAAGAATTTTTTAACTAAGAAAATGAAATTTATATTATTTAAAGGAACAACAATGTTAACCGGACAAAACCTTCGACTAGACTGACTAGACTATATATATATACCTATATAAATGATCAAACAACAATATGAAATAGGAAAAAAAATCAAGATCTTTTAACCATAAAAAGCGGTCTTCGTCAGAGTCAAAAACGCAACTGAGGGTTTGGTCAAAATGCTGCATATATACACTTAGAAACTGTGACATGGAAAGAAACACAACAAAGTCTAAACTTTGAGACATAGAAAGAAACATACAGACTAATATATATATAATTACCGATTTGATTGTAATCAAACACATTTTTATCAGTGTAAACCACAAATTATTTACTTATATAAGACAGAAGGGGATGGTTGATATCATACATGTTACGTGTTAACAAAGTCTTTTTGTCAACAGAAGGCAGACTGACGATGGTTCAGGTAGCGATGAGGTAAGGCACCGCGCCTTCCTGCCCCTTGTGATGAGTGCCTTGTGCTTGAAGTTGGCCCGTCGAAAGGCCAAGTCATCATGGACGCCTGCCTATGCACCGGCCATCAAGAACTACTCGTCCATCATCAGGTCAGTCAGTTTACTTAGTCTATATCATTCCCTCTTACTTCCGACTTCCTGCCCCTTGTGATGAGTGCCTTGTGCTTGAAGTTGGCCCGTCGAAAGGCCAAGTCATCATGGACGCCTGCCTATGCACCGGCCATCAAGAACTACTCGTCCATCATCAGGTCAGTCAGTTTACTTAATCTATATCATTCCCTCTTACTTCTGACTTCCTGCCCCTTGTGATGAGCGCCTTGTGCTTGAAGTTGGCCCGTCGAAAGGCCAAGTCATCATGGACGCCTGTGTATGCACCGGCCATCATCAGGTTAGTCAGGTTACTTAGTCTGTATCATTCCCTCTTACTTCCGACTTCCTGCCCCTTGTGATGAGCGCCTTGTGCTTGAAATTGGTCCGTCGAAAGGCCAAGTCATCATGGACGCCTGTGTATGCACCGGCCATCATCAGGTTAGTCCATTTACATACACACAGACACTGAGTTGTACATATATGTAACTGATAGTGCTTTGTAATTGTTAAATAACTAAGAAGTTTAAGACATAGCACTTGTTAAATAACTAATAAGTTTAAGACATAAAAACTAAGCTCTCCTAAGCAAACTATGTTTTCATCATTATTACTTTACTATAAGTAAAGTATCTATAGTGATTGTCAAAAAATTTGATCTCGAGATTTTGACGGAATTATATGTTTTGAGGTCCCAAAAGTCGTTTTATGAAGTTTTCTCGATGATGTCTGTGAGTGTGTGTGTGTGTGGGGGGGGGGGGGGGGTGTTAGCATTGCTTGTTACCACGCTACGGTCCAGAATCTTTGATGGATCAAGTTAATATTTTACACAAAAATAGGCCTCATAGAGAAGCATATCACTATTGTTTGGGAAGAAATTATGCATGATGGGAAAGTCCACTTTTTTTGCCAAAAACCGGTTTTTAAAAAACATTTTTTTCTCCTAAACTGCTAACTGTAGTTAAAATAGAGTTTTATATTCAAAATAGAGTTTTGAAATTTTGGCATTATCTTTGAGGTCACAAATGTAATAAACGAGAAATATATTCAGAACTTTAAAAAACAGGAAATATTTTTTTTTTCAATAAAATGTAAAAATTTTGACTTATAATTCAATCTCAAACCTTTGTGAGTGCGATAACAAGCCATACGGTTTGACGGATCAAAATGAAGCTATACTTATAAATAGAACATTATATAGAAGAGCCCCTCCGTGGCGCCGTGCAGCTATCCACAGGTTGCATTGGCTTTATACATCAACATTATATAGAAAATGTTCTGAGATATTTTTTTTTCAAAAATTACATTCACTAAAGAGGCGTTAGAGTACGATTTCTGTTTTCAGAAAATGTTTTTTGACGCTAAACGGCTCATTAAAAGACCATAAAAATTTGACCAAAAATGGACAACAAATTAGCAATTTATAAAACAAAAACTCATGACATTTCAATCACGGCAAAGAGCTATAAAGCTATAAAAACTGTTTGTTTATCCTAGACTAAGGGATCAGCTACTAAACTTGTCGAAGTTTTCATATTTTTTTACAGAAAACATTAATATTTGTTGCTTACGGTGGTATGATGGATTTGTCTTACAAAATGCAATAATCAATCTATATATATATTGTATTCTTGAACAAAACTTAATATCAGTTGTAAATTATTTTGGTTTGTGAATTATAGTATCATTGGGTAAAATTGAAGTGTGAGGAATGGTTTCTTTCCTAAAGAAAGAGGAGTTATGTTGTTGTCAAGTATTCAGAATTTTCACTATTCTAGTCTACTATTTAATATCTATCATTTTTAAAAATTTCAAGCTTCCATATATAAAAATTTTTAAATTATACTGAATAGCTGTAATTAATAATAAAAATAGTTTTTTTTTCCTCAATATACATTCACAGCAACCATATAACAGAGAAAAATAGGCAGGAAAAAAATAACACTCACTCAGAGTGAATTGGAATATATATGATTTTTGACAAATAGAAAGAAAAAGTGGTTTTTATTAAATACTTGTTTATGAAACTCCCAGTATAGCAATTCTATAAAAGAACAAAAATATAAAACACCATTCAAAATTGAAAACATCTTTAAAGAAAAATATATGAAATTATCCGAGATCTTAAATTAAGAATTATCTTAAAATAATATTTTTTCTTAGATGTTTCTGACATTTGTCAGACAAAATATGAATATTTTCAAGTTTTAAAAGGGAAAATTTCTCTTAAATAGTCTATGTAGAAGTAGGTCAGATTAAACTAATGATATTATATGCATCAGTGGTGTGATATACAAAAATAAGTATATATATAGATAAGTCAATCAATCACTATCTGTAGTACCTCCAGGAATGAAAGACTAATAAATATCTCCCATTTAGACATTTACATTATACCTAAATGGAACATTATTTATTATATACCCAAGAAGTAAGATATTATGTTTACTTATAGTAAAGTTGAGTCTAGGCTACTCCAGATTTTTTAATATCAAAAATTATTATACTCAACAATTTAAAGGTTAATTTCGTATATAACGTCACAATTCTACATTACATATGTGTGAAAGCAATTGTAACATTGTCTTTTAATTGTAATAATTTAATGTTAACAGTTTAAACGCATTTTATAAAAAGATAATAATGATTCGATATATATGATAAATATAACCTGATCCACTTCATTACTATTAATACTATTTTGTTATTATCATCTTCGACGATCAATCTTGGTTTAAAAGTAACCATAAATGTAACCTTTCTAAATAGATTTTTTTTTAAATCTCTTCAGCTCTGAATTATTCAAGTTTCACTGTATATAAATGTAATGCGTTCATTTATGTTGTGAAACCCAAGTAAACTGTAGAATAGTTTTCGTTGAATATTTGCTGTGCATATTAATACTTGAAATCCGAGTACAATCAAATAGAAGTCATAAAAAAGACTAAAAACTTAAAAAATTACTTACGTCTTTATCAGTCTTGAATTTAAAAAAAAACTAAAATAACTAAATTACAATATTGAAATACAAAGGTTTTTATTTAAAAGTACAATTTTGCTTGATAGATTTTAAATGATTGTCTTATGTTGAACTCAAGCTGAATGATGTATTGCAGCGCTTTGGTGATCACAATAGGAACTGTTTTAGTTCACCGGTAGTTCACAGAATGCGCTTAAGACAACTATTCCTACCCATATATTATTATGATTATATTGTTTATGTCTTTTACTCTACTAAGTAAATTTTAACTTAAAACATAGTACAATATCAGTGAATAAGTTAATATTATTTATTACCTATATAAATAAAATAATGATTTTGTCTGTACATTGCTTAGAACTGACTTAAATCAAGTTTTCTTTACTTTTCATACATTAGAGAAACAAAATTCACCCTTAGAAAAATTTCTGTCGGTTTGTCTACAAAATTTTATCACAAGTAAACTCAGCCACCATAAACATATCAAACTGAAACTTTTACACTAGATTTGTGTATGTCTAACTTAAAATATAGGCTCTGAATTGATAGAAAATTCAACGTAAAAGTGAAGTTATGGGCGTTTAAAGCAAAAACGTTTGTCACAAGTAAACTCAGCGACCATGAGTCATAGCGAGCTAAAACTTTGACACTAGGTTTGTTTATGCCTAACTTAACATAAATAGATTGATAATTCAGTGCAGAAGTGAAGTTATGGGGCTTTAAGCTGTATTTTCCTAACTTCACTGACAAGTTTGTTTTGAAAATACACAGGTGTGGCAAGTAGGTATTGTTAGTTGATGTTTGTTATTCTCACATGGTCAACTGTAGTTTACTTGCTCAAGAGTCAGAGGTTCCAACTGTTTGTTCTTCCATGAACCTGAAGGACAGACAGCTAATGTAGTGTATACAGAGGCATTTGCTTAACACTTTACTAATAATGATATTTTCTAATTATAGTATTAGTATAATACTATAAATGGTATGGTATTCCATGGTATTTTGGAATATCAAGTATAATAGAATATTTGATTCTGTCAAAGACGGCTACGTTTGCTATTTTAAAATAAATTATTCGTTTGTATAACTATAAATAAATAAAAGAAAAGTTTTGTTTGTATATTGCTTAGAACGGGCTCAATTCAAGTTATCTTTACGTTTTATACATTAGAGAAACTGAATACTCTCAGAAAAATTTCTGTCTGGTCGTTTGTTTATCCAAAAATTATGTAAACAGTAAACTCAGCCACTGTAAGTCATAACGAGCTGAAACTTTGACAGTAGATTTTTATATGTCGTCTAACTTAAAAGCTACGATTCGATTGGGTTAAAAGCAATTAAATTGGAAAATTAACGTAGAAGCAATGTTATAGACTTTTAAGCTGTATTTGGTTAGCTATACTGGTATGTCAACTAACAATACCTACTTGCTACAGTATCATACAACTAAAAATACCTGTATATTTTTAAAATAAATTATTTTTTTTCCTCTAAAGTATAAAACGTAAAGATAACTTGAAATGAGTCAGTTCTAAGCAATGTACAGATAGATATGCAGGTATTTTTAGCAACCTGATACTGTTGCAAGTAGATATTGTTAGTTGATTTTAATTTCATTTTGCGTTTATCATAATTTGGTCGCTTTAAAAAAGTGAGTCCTACCTACCCAAATACTAAATAAGAAGTATAGCTAGAATAAAATCAAATTTGAGCTCAGTATCTAAAACTGTAAAATGTATAAGAAACTCCAGACCTTTGACAGTTATGGATTGTACTAATAATGATATTTCTTCTACTCTATAATTTCTAACAATATTTTAGTATCCTCTTTCAATTTTTGTTAAATACCTGTCAGGGGCGGGCACGTCTGCTAGTTAATAAAAAAAACGTAAAACAGATTGTTTATGGAAATGTGTTATTATTAAAAAAAAAAACTAATAACTGAGGAACTTTATGATAATGCCATTGTTTGTGAAATGATCACATCTCCGTCTCAAGGGGAAATAGTTTTAATTCAAAGATTGAAAATTGTTTTTTTTTCCGAAAAGGACAACATTCCTTTTTCAAGGATTCAATTACCAATTCAGTTAGCATTTGTCATGACTATTAATATGTCTCAAGGAGAGGCATTATGTTTTAGTTCATTTAGGTAAACCAGTATTTCAACATGGCCAATTACTTGTTACTTTCATTAGTGTCAAACAAAAAGAAAACATTAAATTTTTTTTTTCGAGAAATTCAAATTGTACAACAAAATGTTGTAAATGGAAGAGCATTGTCTTAAAAATATGTTCATTATCTTCTTTATTAGAAATGTATTAATTTACAGTTTATTTGCATTTATGTGAACATGATTGCATTAAAAAGGAAGGTGTTGGATGACCCAACGTGTCACGAGAGGTCTAGTAACCTATATCTCTAACCCCTAGCGGTCAGTCCAGCAACTAAGAAGCCATACAATATAATTACATATATATAATATTATGTTTTAGTAATGTAATTATAATAGTTCGTTCATTTTCAAATATTCCTACTTTTGTAAGTTCATTGTAAATTTTTTCTACATAGGTTCCTTATTATAATTTTTTCATTATTATTCCAATAATCATGATTGCATTTAATTTTTCATAACGTACTTCTTTGGTTGTAGTTAAAGATGTACGTATTTGATTTCTTAATTTCATTTTTATTAATTTCGTTTTTACTATAAATATATATATATATATATATATATATATATATATATATATATAATATATATTAGTATATTTAGGAAGCAGTCCTTCATTTATACAGGTTTGATTAAATAATACGCCATATTTACGGTTGATTAGTTTCCTTGTGTACCAACAACTCAGCAAAGAACCTCATTATCCAGAAGATGACTGACGAGCAGTCGAAACATGTCGATAGTAGTGATAATAGTAGTAGTAGTAATAGTAATAGTACTAGTTGTGACTGTTGTGACAATAGTAAAATTAGTGGAAATGCAAGATGTAAAGACAATGGAACCATTGGAAATGTTCTATTCAATTTAGATGTTTGTACAAGAAGATTATTCAGATCCCTTGAGAAATACACAAGGAAACTAATCAACCGTAAATATGGCGTATTATTTAATCAAACCTGTATATATATATATATATATATTTGTAGTAACTCTCTGACGAAATAGTATAGAATGCCTCAGAGCTTATTTTTCTTCATTTTGATTCTTACCTACGGCATTTTGTCTCATATACTATCTTAGATATTGCTGGTCTGAATACTGTGCAGTGACTGGCTGTTGGCTTGGCGAGTAGCTGGTGGTTGGTCACCTAGTAGCTGCAGTGTGCGTGAAACCCCAGTGTGTTGACGATTAATTAATGGGTTATGATTCATGATTTTCACGTCTGGTGATAATGAGCCATCGCCAGACACATCTCCCACGAACATGGAAGAAAACTCACTCGCCAGTACCATGTACAAAACACCATCATTTTAAAGCAAATTAATGATCCAGCCAGACTACAAATATATATAGGAAGCCATGAAAATCATGAAACATAACCCATTAATTAATCATCAACACACCGGGATTTCACGCACACTGCAGCTACTAGGTGACCAACCACCAGCTACTCGCCAAGTCAACAGCCAGTCACCGCACAGTATTCAGACCAGCAACATCTAAGATAGTATATGAGACAAAATGCCGTAGGGGAGAATCAAAATGAAGAAAAATAAGCTCTGAGGCCTTATTATACATATATTAAGTTATCTTATCTCGATCACATATATTCTACACTATTATACTTTATCGAGGTATGGTTTAGCATGAAAGAATTCTCAATAAAAGCCTGAGGCCTACGTTTCGTGTATATTTCTAGACCTTCAGGACTACATCATGGCTGCCTTGGTATTTATTGTTTCCTGAAATAATTATTAGCATACTATACATAAGTATACTATATGTATGTAATATACATAAATATAAACATACTATAGTTTATTATACCTATAAAAACTGAATATGGATCATTTAATATACTTGTCTTATTTATTTACATTTGTGAGGGACGCACAAACTGACAAGGCTTCTTTTATAATAGTATGGATTTGTTTCGAAGAATATTACAAAAATAAAGCACAACTGTATTGATGCAAGTAATTTTTTTTAATCATTGTAAACCAATCTGCATGCAATTCTCTTATCAGCATGCAATTCATCGTGAGTTGCAATCGAGTATCTTATTAGGACTAGAATATTTCTAGATTAAATTGACTCGAAGCTATTCAAATATCAGAGTTCAATCATTCCTAATTTACCTACTCGTGACTATGAGCTGCAATATCAAAGCTGCAGAATTTTAGATAATTTAATATGTTTGAAGTCTCATGATGACCCAACATTATTTAAAATCATTTTATTTATCTTTCTTGGTCAACTTTAGATTTGCTATGTTTAATTTAGATTTATTTTTAATTCATTAAACTGGTAAAACTAAATTTTACTATTAGGAATTGTTAATTTTTTTTTTAATAATTTATTTTCTAAATCCATTCAATGGATGTTCTGAAAGCTATTCTAACATTGTTAAGTGAATCATAAATAAATTTTAGGAAATATATTTGTTAAGTTTAACTCCACCATCTTCAGGTGCTATATTAAAATCATATCTATGTTATTTTCCTCTTCCATACCTCATCATGTGACCTCTGATGATGACCGTTATTTGGTTGAAAGGTGGTAGTCATCATTGCAAATTTCCTACAGTAGACTATGCGTTGATTTTTTTTTTACTTTATTATAAATAAAGAATAGTAAATTATGAAAAAAATTGATTCGGCATTTCGTCTCATTTACATGTTTTGAGGTCCCTAAAGTCGTTTTATAACGTTTTCTCGATAGACTCTCTAGGTGAATGGCTGTATATTCAAAGGTCTGAGTACCCACTAAAGTTCAGAATCATTGATGAATCGAATCAATCTTATACACAGAAAGCGACCTTATATTGTAGATGAAACGTATTCTTTATAACTCATTATGAAATCATGTATAATGATTATTATGAATTAATTAAGTATTTGCATATTAAGAATATGCAATTAGGAATATTTAGTAAAAAAATATATATTTTGTAGGCCTATAAAAAAGTTTTTTTACTAACATAAAAACCGAAACGTTAGCAATGATATATTAATTTGAAGCTGAAAAATTGATCGAGTCCTGATAAACTTTAATTTTGTGTAAATACAAACAATATATATATAATATATATAACCAATGATCAAACCACAATAAGAAATGGGAAAACAAGACTAAGATCTTTCAACCGTAACAAGCGGTCTTCGTCAGAGTCAAAAACCCAACTGTTGGGTTGGGTCAGTTGGGTTTTTGACTCTGACGAAGACCGCTTGTTACGGTTGAAAGATCTTAGTCTTGTTTTCCCATTTCTTATTGTGGTTTGATCATTTATTTTTGTTTCACGTGTTTATGTGAAATCTTTTTATATAATATATATAACATTAACGTATAGTCATAACTATAACATATAGTTATATTAACAGTTAATATAAGTAGTTTAAGAACCTGACGATGACCCATGCGACCGAAAGCTTGTTATGTTAGTTTAATCTAGTGTAGTGATTAATAAAATATAGTTATCCCCAGTGAAGTGTTTATTTAGTGTTTCAGCCTTCTGAATGTCTTATGCTAGCTTGCTTTGGCAATTATCACCTGTTCAAAAGAAAATTGTAAGAAAAATAGAAGCTATAAATAGGAAAATTGTGAAATCAGAATCTGCTATCAAATTCAATAATACATGCTTAAAAGAGGACTTGCTGCCGAAATACACTAATATATATATATATATATATATATTATATATATATATACACTTTTTCGTTGGAAATACGATCCGAAACAGACAAATATAGTTCTGAGTAGAAAAAGAAACATAGAGAAATAAAAAGCACAGACTTACAGTCTCTAATTTTCGGTTTGAACCATCTTCAGGAGAGATAAGTCTCTGAACCAGTGGGCTTAGTTTCCTTTCTTATCTCTCCTGAAGACGGTTCAAACCGAAAATTAGAGACTGTAATTGTGTTCTTTTGATTTCTCTATGTAAAATCTTGTATCTGTGAATACCATATGCGATACCTACTCCTATTTCTGTCATCTTTTCCCTTTCTTCTTCCCTTGAAGTATAAGTAAAAACTTTTTTTGTCTAGCTTGACAAAAGTCTATGAATTAAAAATTAGTTTTTTTTAAATAATTGTTTAAATGAAAAAAGTAATACCTAAATCTCTCAAAAAATTTTTTTTTAGTAAAATGTAAAAAAAAATGGACTAATGATTCAACAAGAAAGCTTTAAAGGAGGGTACAAGCCTTACAGTTTGACAGATTAGAATGAAGTTGTTTCTAAAAAAAAAAAAAAAGATATGGGGGGGATGAGAGTGACGTTTTTGTTTTTTTTTTCTCAAAATTAGATAAACGAAAGGGATATATATGGTCGATTTTTAAGTTTTCAGAAAATTTTTTTAAAGCTAGACGAATCATGAAAGAGCAAGGAAATATTGTCAAATAATTAGCAGAAGATCATCAATCTATAAACAAATTAGTGAAATTTCAATTACTAGAAACATCAATTAACCAATAAAAACTGAATATTCATCCTCGTCTAATGGATCACCTGCTATTTACTGGGAACTTAACTATATTAATTGACATTGACATAGAAATTGTAAGAATTCCCTACGGAATTCAATTGAAATAAAATTGATGTTTAAAGGTTTAATGGAAAAATTTGAAATGATTTACTGACTGTAATATGAAATGTAAGAATAGAATGCTTAGATATAAAAAATCAATGGTAATCAAACATATAATTTCTGATTCTTTCCATGATATGATGGATTTATCTAACAAAATTCTGTAATCAATCTTTTATGTTGCACCCTTGAGCAAAACTTAATATCAGATTTAAATAGAATATTTGGTGTTGAATATATTGACGATAAATATCCAGTTTTTTTACTATTTCAGCCATATCATACTATATTATTATATTATAATTTCAGATTTTAATTTATACTGAAACCCAGTTTTAAATTTGAGACTACAAAACTGGCTAATTACTGATATATTTTGTTCTCAACATATATTTACAACAATCTTATAACAGAATTCAATACCCAGGATAATGATAACACTGGCTCAGAGTAAATTAACATTTTATGATTTTTTGACCAAAGTAAAGAAATGAGATTTTGCAAGAAACACCAGAATGTAATAAAATTCCGAGTATAATAATTATATAAAAGATCAAAAATGAAAACATTCTTTAAAAAAATATAAATAAAATTATCTTAGATATAAACCAATGATCATAATTTTTGAAAAAATTGTAAAATATTTATTTAGCATGTAGAATATAAATAGAAATATAATAAGCATTTAGATTTTTGCAATTCATTTCTTTGTTTATTAAATTACATTCTTTCTCATTGAAATTTTTAAATAGTGATAATAATCAATTAAAAGGAGATTTAGGGAATAAGTCGTAATGATCTGGGACACAACTATTTTGGATAAACAGATAGGGCTTTAAGACAGTGATATAAAGTACATACTAATAATTTAATTAGAGAAGGAATAAAAAATGTTCAAATTTTTAAAAGAACAAAAAAAATGTACTTTTTTTTAATTTTGACTTATGATTGAATATGAAAGCTTTTGAGAAGACAAAAATTATAATGTTGTTAACCAGTTTGATAGTTTTTTTACTTATAGTAAAGTAGAGTGTATGCCTACATATTATAATGATTTCATAATCTTTCTCAATTGATAATTAAAATAAATGGGCAATATTGACAATCAAAGTTCATTATATTTAATGATTTCATTAATTATATTTCATGAATGGCAATTTCTTTTACTATATCATAAGATTTAATTTGACACAAAAGTTATCTGTTTCTTTCCGTTTTATAACCACAATCCACACATTTCGTATTCACTAATTTATTCTTAACAATTTTCCTAATTACACTTAATGATGACTGACAAAATTTAATATTAATATTAAAATGAATCAATTAAGTAAATTCATTGGGCATATTTCAGATAATGGGCTTACTGACAGTAAATTTAAATCTTCAAATTTTCCAATTGAATTTCAAACTAACAAAAATTGTAAATGTTTATAATTGCTTAATACTAGCCATTTTTTTCATTACTTAAGAAAATGTTGAACTTGTTTTTTCAAATTGGATAAATCAAATTTTACATTCAGCTTTAAAAGATGAAAATTTACTGCAGTAGTTACCCATTTTGAATTAAAGCTAAATGCAATAATAATAGTTACAATTAATTTATATAACTTTAATTGAATGAAACATAAGCACTAATTTAAAATGTTTTAGATATATTATCTTAATCTAAGTCCTTTAATAGCTATAAGTAAAACCTAGATAAAATTATATCAGCTATTATTTAAAATAATTTATATAATGTTTATTTTGTTTTATTTATGTTGTATAATAACTTTTGAATCAATCAAATTATGTTTTTCAAATCATATTGTTAATTTCAATTAGTAAAATGTAATGAAACTGAAAAAAAAATTGAATAATTTACCACTGACCTTGTAATGTTCATGTGTAATTCATTTTCTTCTGTTTCTTCCATTTTAATGAAATATTATTTTGCATTGTAATGTTATCGTTAATTTTATCACTTTTTACGTTATAAATGAAATCAATTCTTTGAAGAAAAAGGATTAAGAAAATCGAACTGGAGAGAGATTATAATAAAGACGCCATAATGAATCTGTGAAATATTGAAGTCCTGTTGGCTCTAAAATATAACAGTGCATCCAAATTAGAAACCAATTAATTACCTACTAATATTAATTTATATAATGACGAATTATTTTCAATAACAAATTATTTTATTTAAGCAAGCTTTATATTTTTATTATCAGGAGAACTGCTTAATTAAATAACTTCTATTAATAAAAGACATTATAAATCGTAGACTAATAATATATGTCAATATGTTTCAAATACTCAAACAATAAATGAAATAACATTATTATAAACTAAATAAGATTAGTGTAATTGTTAGATTGATAAAAACAGCTTAACAGAACAATAATAAATACAAAATATTCTCATTGTAGGGTAAAAAGTTAATGAATTGGTCTCCACATATAAAAATGTTAATGGTATAAACAAAGCATTTCGAACACGTAGTGTTCTTCCTCAGGCATTAACTAATATCAAATTTGAGTATATAACACATAACGTCTCATTTAAGTATAACGTAAACATCTAAATGGGATATGATTATTAGTCTTTCATTCCTGAGGCAGTAAAGATAGTGATTGAAGGATATATCAATGTATAAGCTTATTTTTGTACATCATACAGCTGATGCAAATAATTTCATTAGTATAACTACAGCAGTAATAACATTTTTGAAAAACCAAAGTAAACATTTCTTGATACGAAATATTCTCCTACAAGAGAACATGGCTTTTGTTCAAATAGCCAGTGGATTTCTTACATCGTTTACTTGACATCCTTCTACATTGAATATTAAAGTAAAATTTTCAAATCTAAAGATTAATTAAAAGTTAGAGATTAATAAATGTAATTATCGTACATCTTTAATTATAAATCATCTTAAAACAACATTTTTTCTTCGCTGTTTATGATTTTTTTCAGAGAAAAAAAGGGTATTTTCCTGTTTTAAATTTGAAATTTTACTTTAATAATGTAGAAGGATGTCAAGTAAACGATGTAAGAAATCCACTGGCTATTTGACCAAAACCCATGTTCTCTTGTAGGAGAATATTTCGTATCAAGAAATGTTCACTTTGGTTTTTCAAAAATGTTATTACTGCTGTAGTTATACTAATGAAATTATTTGCATCAGCTGTGTGATGTACAAAAACAAGCTTATATATTGATATGTCCTTCAATCACTATCCGTACTACCTCAGGAATGAAAGACTAATAATCATATCCCATTTAGATGTTTACGTTATGCTTAAATGAGACGTTATGTGTTATATACTCAAGAATTTGATATTAAGTTACTTATAGTGAAGTTGAGTGTAGGCCACTCTAGAATTTTTATATATTTTGTTATACTCGTAGTTCTCTGTATTATATTTTCAATATGTTTCCTACAGTTAGTCCTAGAGTAAATGTAAAGGCTCAGCCTAACATTTAGGAAAAAAAAAATAATAACAATGAAATGTAGCTGCCTCTAATATGAAACAGATGTACCCCATACCCTCACCCACTTCCATCCTATTCGCAGTCAGTTTTACCACCAACACTCACCCTTAGTTAATACCTGAGGAAGAACACTACGTGTTCGAAACGCGTTGTTTATACCATTAAAATTTTTAAATGTGGAGACAATTTCATTAACTTTTTACCCTACAATGAGTAAATACCACATAATAAGTGATTGCACTACGTTAGAAACAAAATATTATATTTAAGCTGTTATGCCAGATGTATTACCTCTACTAAGAGATAGATGCAGTTGGTTAAATGACATCTATCATTTAAATTCAGGATCAGTATGTAGATCATTTAAAAAAAATAATATTCTAGTAAATGAAATGGAATAATACATTTGATAATAAAGATATTCACTCTGAGGGAAAATGGATAAACAAACAAAAGTCTCCACAGAAATGAAATCTCCACACTTCATTTGTGTGGAGACTTTTGTTTGTTTATCGATTTTACCTCAGAATGAGTAAATACCACACAATTACGGATTGCACAACTAATGATTTAAAGACATTCAGTTTAAAGTAACCTTCTTAATGTTTATTTATTTACATACAGATCAAAATGCTTTTACAATACAAGGTTTAACAGAAAACAATTCATAATAAACTAAAAAATAATTACACATAATAGTAATAATAACGATGACTAAACCAATTAAGATAGAGTCAGAGACAACTAAACAAACTGTAACATAATGATGAGTAATTATAGTAACAGTAGGTGTTTTATTACTTTTTTAAAATTCTTTATGTCGTATTTTAAGCATTTTAAACTGGCTGTACAGACTGTGACACTTTATTATCATACTATACAGTGAGGAATGAAGCAAATAATTATTTGTATGACATGGAACATAGGATAATTTGGGTGTTTTTAAATTTATTATGGTGGGATGTTGAATATGTAGTTGGGAATGAGATAAGGACAATCAATTAAATTATTTAATAATTTATTTATAAATAGGATACCATCATAGTGTCTACGGGAAAGGAGATCAGATATATTCTGTTGGTCACAAAAGAAACCATAATAAGATGAATCTGAAGGATGACTTGACTTATAGTGTCTGGAATGGACAGATTGAAATAAATTTATGATAATAATAGTAATTCGAATTCCAAACATGTTGTAAAATTGGAAAAAAACAAGAGATTATAACACTAAGTCTTCCTAAACAAGAATTAATTTTCCATCTTTTTAGTGTTTTGTGAAGACTTAGTGTTTCTTTTCCTCTCTAATCATGAGTAAATACTGAACAATAACTGATTGCATAGCTCATGAGTAACAAAACTATTGGTATCATTGAAGTCGTATGAATTACTTGTAAATAAACTCAGAATTTTCATCTTCAGCTTTTTAAATCAACAATATGATTGTTTAAAAGTTAATTTACAGTCCAAAAATCAATCTTAAATCTTTCACAGAGTCTACTCTGGTCAGAAGGTTACATTTATATTTATAAGGATATACTATTGCGGGAAAAGGATATTATGGAACATTTAGATTGAAATTATTGGAAGAATACTAGTTTAAAAGTTTATTTATTGAAAGTTGAAGAAGTTTGCAATCATAAGAGGAGGCAATCTTGAAGTAAAGTTTACAATCAACAGCAAGAGTAAAAACTCAACATCCGATAGTTTGGAATAAATGTCGTTTGGTAAATATTGAAAACAATAATATACCCTTGAGGAACAACAGATGTTCCAAAGAAAAGGGTTTGATTCAAATGGTTTAACTTTAAAGATGTGTAAGGTTTCAAGGTTGTAAGGTTATGCAACGATTCAAACATATCTAATGAAATACCAGGATTCTGAAATTTAGAAAAAAGTATACCATGATCTGTCTTATCAAATGCTTTAGCAAAATCAGTATAAATTGCATGAACCTGCAAACCAGAGTTCATAGAATTGAGGATATAATTTTTGAAGGGAAAGTATACTGGTAGACGTTGACCTATTAAGATAAATACCACGTTGTTAAGAAATAATATATTTATTAGTATCTCTGCTAAGTTTACTAATTATTATGGAGTCTAATATTTTTTAAAAAAGGGTTAATATGCAGAAATAGGGGCCTCTATCAAGACGCCTGGGAATCGATATCTACTATTAGTATTGTAACCCTCTGTTTAAGATAGGCCTTGTACATAATATAATTATATTATAACTGAACACTTAATATGGTAAGATGGTGGAGGGCCCCTTTTTCTGCATATTAATCTACAATAACTTGGATTGATATTGGCCTATAGTTTGCGATTTATCACCAGCTTTGTGAAGTCGATATAGTGAAGGTTTGTGAAGTCGATTAACATAAGTGTCTTTCTAGGCGTGCAAGTGTCTTTCCATTTGAAGGAAAGATTATAAATATGATTAAGAGGAGTAATTCAATAAGGAAAGCAATTTTTAACAAAAGATCGGAGGTATATTGTTAATACAGGAGATTTGTAACAATCTAATTTAGAAATTATGTTTTCAATATGTTCAGATATGATATTGCAACTGTAAATATGTTTATCATGACTATTACTACATGATAAAGAACTAAACGAAGAAGGAGGATCAAAAACAGAATAGAATTATTTAGCAAATAAGTTATAAATCGTATAACCATGTGAGGAAGGCTCTTGATTCAAATACATATCAGAAGGCATAGCAGTGCTTGTTTTATTACAGTTTACGTAGCTCCAGAATTGCTTAGTATTACTCTGAACTGTTTTTCTACATCAGCTGGAAATCTGTTATAACATTCCTAAAATAAAGTTTTACATTCAGCTTTAAAAGATGATAGTTTACTGTAGTAGTTACTATCACCAGTTTGTTTGAAGAATAAATGATATACTTTCCTTTTTGCTTAATTTTATCAAATTCTAAGGAGAACCATTTTTGATAAGTTGAAGTATTATTTGTTTTAATTTTAGGTATATGATGATCTATGATAAGAAATAATATATTAGAAATAATTAGTGGATTCATTTATACTCAAGAATGAAAATAAAGTGTCTGAACTAAATTCCGATGAATTGTACTATAATAAAGCATAATCGCCCTTCGAGAACTTGAATTTAATATTATGCAATTCAAGAGGTAGATCTTAAAGAAGCATAGGATGTAAATATGCAGTAAGAGAAGGAAGGTAATAAAGTAAGTATCAAATTCAATATCTCTAATAATGTATTTACTTATATTTGATATTATTACGATCATTTATTATAAATAAAGAGAAAGCATTAAAATATAGTCTATAAATGAAATAATGCTAGAAAAGTTACTCTTATCAAGAATAAATTAAATTATGAATGATTTTTATAAAGTTGAATGGAATTCAATGTCAGATTCATAGGTCTCCATTTGGTATATAATAATTATTATTAAAGTCAGAACATATTTTCTTCATTTCGCGCCCACGATACACATAATGCGCATGTCTGTCCTGTGCCAGTGATCATTTCAACCAATCACAGCTCTCCTTTTTTTCACGTAACTTCATTTAAATTGCGTCTCTGCACTATGGCGTTGGTTTTAATTGTAACAGTTTGAAATGAATTCAAATGTGTTCTTATTGAACAATTTAGTTTAATATATGTGATTTAAATTAGTTTTTATGTTGATTGAAATACAATACAAGAATACACAAGATATTAAACCTCTCTATTAAGGTCAGTGGAAACATTAATTTTCTTTTCAATATTACAAGTTTAATTGATTCTTCTTCAGACTGTCCTCTCTTATCCATTGTAATATTTTATATTATAGTAATATTATATTTCACTCTTACACCTCACCAGGGAAATAGAATATTTAATTTAATTACCACCACATATAACAAGCAAAAAACCACCTTGTAATCATTTTCAAGGCTTAGATAATTTATCAACTGAATCAAAATGGCTTCTTCTATAATACATTAAAAAAACATCTTTAGTATAATTGAAAACAGTTATTTAGTGTATTAGTTGTACTTCATAGTAATTTCTGATCTTATACAATGTTACTCTCTTATTTTTTCTCTTATTTTGTATTGTATCATTTAAATTTATTTATATGCAATATGCATGTATTTAAATTTATTTAGTTCTAAAATATTAATTTATTTTGTCTGATTTATGTTTTATTATAAAATCCTTCTATCATTATATGAATTATTTATTTATTATTCTACTGTTTTCCTGCATGTGCACTATTATTACTACTTTTATTGTACTATTGTATTACCTCTTATTTTATTTTTTAATAGTCGTATTTATTTATCATTACTTTCATTATATCATGCTCTTACTATAAAAGGATTTTAGTCAGTGAATATCGATAAATAAATAACATAATAATTACCACATGACTGGTGAATGTTAATTGCTGAATTAGATGAATTAACATTTTATTTTATGCTACTAACTACAACTTTTTCGGATTAATCTGTATATATAAAACACAAAGTTTGTCTGTCTTTCCGCTATAGAAATAAAACTGTAGATATTTAGATACAAAGAAACAATTGATCTTATATAACTTTTTTTAGGGGAACTAACTACAGTATTTTGATTTTGATCAGGGCCCTTTTTTGGGATCTACCATATTTAAAGAATTCTCTCCAAACAGCTTCGAATTACGTGAAATAGGGTTTATAACGATCGTAGAGTTCATATCACTTGTTCAAAAATCTATACACTTAAATTGACATTATATATAATATATGTGCAACTCAGTTCCCGTTATGTTCCTGTATATGTATATGTTCTGTTACATACTTATGAACTTAATGTTTCTCTTTCCATTGCTGGAAGGAGTTAAAGGATATTTCATAACTGAAACTTATTTAAGTTTAATAATGTATCATTTTTTTTTTTTTTGGTTTCTTTAAGAAAAGGTAAAGAAACCTCCAAACAAACAAATAGTAGCCTGGATGTGTTAATCATGTAACACAATAAATTAATTGTAGGGTAAAAATCTAATGAAATGGTCTTCACATATAAAAATTTAATGATATAAACAACGCGTTTCGAACACGTAGTGTTCTTCCTCAGGCATTAACTAAGGATGAGTGCCTCTGAATAAGACTTATTCGTTCGAAACGCGTTGTTTATATCATTAAATTTTTATATGTGGAGACCATTTCATTAGATTTTTACCCTACAATGAGTAAATACCACATAATAACTGATTGCACTACATTAGAACAATAAATTAAGGTATGCTGCAACAGAAACAGATTTCCAAGCCCTGAAGATGACATAAATATATGTCGAAACGTCGGCAAAAGGACTAGTTTCAAATCATTAGACCTCAACCCTCAAAAAAAAAAAATTACATCATATAAATATTGGGTCAAGAAAATAAATCATGATGAATATACATAAAATAACTAATTTGTTATAAGTTCCCTATATTACACCTACGTCTGCTATAAGTTTCTTATGTTGGAATTATTCTTGCAATGAGTCCCCTCGTCGATTTCTTAGTTCTAGTATTAACATATAATCATAAGAATCGTGTATTTTTGAAGGAATCGGAACCACATCGTCAAATAAACACCCTAGATCTCCAACTCATTCATTACTGCTTCCTCTTAAATCTTTGTTATTTGAACAGAAATAAAATACTTCTATTTGTTTGAAGTGAGATTAATATTGTCAAAGATTTATAATAAAAATGTCCTAGATATTTTTATGACATTTTTAATATGATGTACAAAAAGTTTAATAACTACTTCAAAGATACGACTAATTAATGTTAACTGCAGATGAAGGAATGTTATTTGAACATAGTTGGTAGTTACTAGTTGCATAATTTATTACAATTTTTACTTTACAATGCTTTCTCTATTAATTAGTAATTTTTTTGTATTCAGTTGATTTACAAATAGTACAAAAACATGGTCTGTAGCTTTTTTACATTATCAAAAATATTTAATTTAATTAAACCATTTTTTAGGAAATCAAAAAAACAGGTTTTATTTATCAATTATCTTTTTAAAAAAGATTTTATAAACCTTTAAGTAAAAACGTTTATTTATCTTTTTATTTATCATAAAAAAACATTTAATTTCATCAAAACCTTTTTTTTTGTCATAAAGTGGAAAACTTGTTAAATATAATTCTGAGGTAAAATGGATAAACATACAGAAGTCTTCACACAATTGAAGTTTTATTTAACAAAAACAACGCGTTTCGAACACTTTGTGTTCATCATCAGGAAGACACCAAGGATGTGGTGCTGAAGATTTGGTCCAGTGAAAACAACTGGAGAGTTGTTTTCATAATAGTTTTCGGATGGATTTGGTTAATTTTCTATGTTCAAAAATCAAACTCTCATTGCCTACGTTTCGATTTTATTTAAAACATTTTTCATAGGAAGAAGTAAGAATTTAATGAATAAGAAAATTACATTTACATTATCTAAAAGAATTAACTATGTTTACTAGTCAACTAGAGAGTTGTTTTGACTGGACCAACCCTTGAGCACCACATCCTTCGGTGTCTTCCTGATGATGAACACAAAGTGTTCGAAACGCGTTGTTGTTGTTGAATAAAACTTCATTTGTGTGGAAACTTTTGTTTGTTTATCCATTATACCTCAGAATGAGTAAATACCACACAATTACGGATTGCACAACTAATGATTTAAATATATTTGCACAAAACCTGGCATATTAATCAAAGTGTACAATCAGTCTAGGGTGTGAGTATTACCCGAGCTAAGAAAGTAATACAATGTGCTATATATATTATTATTTCTGTGATGGTTATTCTAACTGACTGGTTATTTTTCTTGACATCTCTAGAGAAAACTTATTCAGATTGTTTTGATAATAGTTTCCTAAAATATTCTGCCTGTTCGCTATTAATGCTTAACTGTATCTATGGACCCAGTAAAAGTGCTGAGCTTCTTGGAAGCGTTGAAGCTAACTATGGTACTATAGTACAGAAGGGGAGAAAGTACAATAGTTCTTAGGACGCAGTACTATAGTACAGAAGGGGAGAAAGTACAATAGTTCTTAGGACGCAGTACTATAGTACAGAAGGGGGGAAAGTACAATAGTTCTTAGGACGCAGTACTACAATCACGCTCAATAAATAAATAATAATAATAATAACTGTATCTATTTTAATTTAGAAATTTCCTGTCATTTGTTATACAATGAACAAACAATGTGAAAACAAAAATTAATTAAGATAGTTAATGATAGATTAATTAAAAGAATTTTTGACATATATTTCGAAAAGGTATTTATTTAAAAAACCTTTTCTAAAAAATATTTGTTAAAATTTTCATTGAACTGTTACATATTTTTTGAAAAAGTGTAGAAATGAAAAGTTCATAGAAACTTTACTAGAAACTATTTATTTAAAAAACTTTTTCTAGAAAGATCTGTTAAAATATTCATTGTATTTTAACATATTTTTTTTAAATAATGTAAAATTAAAAGTTCATAGTGAATTTACTATAAACTATTTATTTAAAAAACTTTTTCTAACGAAATCTGTTAAAATTTTCATTGATCTGTAACAAATTTTTTTTAAAAAGTTCATAGTATTTTGTATTAATTTTTATCGTTGTCTATTTTTTTTATCAAAATGGTCTTCCAGCACTTTCATAGAGAACGGATCATATATAATATGCAATGTAAAAAAAATGTCATTCAGGGTCAAAACTTCAAACAACTGTTTTTGAGTTGTGATAAACGAACTTTTACAGAACTTTTGTTAGCCTTGAGAGGGAGCTGAAAAACTATCAGTAAAACATATACATTAATATTAAGTTAGATCCAAATTCACTAAAATATATATATTTTATATATATATATATTTTCGGGAGCAGACCTTCATTTATAGAAGTTCTATTAAATAGCCATTGGTTTTAATAGATCACTCACACGCATATATATATAATGTAATTTTTTTGAGGGTTGAGGTCTAATGATTTTAAACTAGTCCTTTTGCCGACGTTTCGACATATATTTATGTCATCTTCAGGGCTTGGAAATCTGTTTAGGTATGCTGCAACGTAAACAGATTTTCAAGCCCTGAAGATGACATAAATATATGTCGAAACGTCGGCAAAAGGACTAGTTTAAAATCATTAGACTTCAACCCTCAAAAAATTACATCATATAAATATTGGGTCAAGAAAGCAAATCATGATATATATATATATATATATACCATGATAAACGAAAAACGGTCCGGCATGACAGATTACACTTAAAATAAAACGTGAGACATAGATAGAAACATAACAAAGATTCATGCTAGGAATAGAATATATTATATTGCTTTTAATTAGTTTGTTGATAGGTGATTTGGTGTCTCGTAAAAATGCATGTATTTAATTTTTTCTTTACTTTATATGTTATTTTAAAGTTAGCTTCCTTAAGTATTTTTCTAATCTGTTCTGTCAGTCCCTTTACATATGTCACTGATCTATACTGTGGTGAGTTGGTGAGGCCATTATTACTGGAGTGCTGATTTATTTCATTACCTTCTTCAGTGTTTAAGTCCGGTCTTATATTCCTATTAGCGTCTACCTGTGGAGTTATTTCATTATGGTTACTAACAGTTGATCGCATTATTTTATTTATTAAATGGTGTGGGTAATTGTTTTGTTTCAATATATTTTTTACTATATTTAAATTTTTCTTTATAAATTGATTATCACATAAATTTATGGCTCTATATTTCAATGCTAATGCAGTGTTAATTTTGTGTTTTAGAGGGTGGTGGGATACAAAATTTAGGTATCTATCAGTTTTTTGTGGTTTGCGCCACCAATCAACAACTAGGCTACCCTCCGGATTTCTGTATACTATTGTATCTAGAAATAGGAGGCTACAATCTTTTTCTAATTCTATTACAAACTTTAATTTTGTATTAATTTGTTTTTCCAAACAAATGGAACGAATTGAAATGGTCCAGTACTGTATCAACCGACTCTTGGGGAATTGTTAAAAATAGGTCATCTACATATTTATAAATGAAAGGCATTGGAAGAGCTATTACATTGATTACTGTATCAAGGAAGGTAATCCATCACTAAATCTGCCAAGATGGGGGCACATGGACTATCCATTGCTACTCCATCTATAATTCTGTAATGTTCATTGTCATATAGGAAATAACGCTCTGATGTGCATAACCTAATAATGTTTATAAAGTCTATTCTATTTAATTTCGTGCGTTCTGAAATTTTATTCCATGAGTCTTTCACTATTTTTTCCACCATATCAATTGGGATGTTAGTGAATAATGAACTAACATCTAATGAGGCTAAAATGTATCCATTTGGTATTATCTGATCTTTAATAGAATTTTTGAAGGTAAATGAATCTTTTACATTGTATTTGTTAGTGCTAATGTGTTGTAAGATGTAGTTACATACTTAGCTAATGTATATGTAGGACTATTTATAAAACTGACTACCGGTCTGAGTGGATAATTCTCTTTATGTGTTTTTACTGTCCCATAAAGTCTGGGCCGTTGACTGTTTTTTATGATAAGTTCCGTTTTCGTTTTCAAATCTATTTTCTTTTCTTGGTATAACTTTATTACAAGTTTATTATTTTTTAGCTGCAAAGATGAAGTTAGGTTTTCTCTACTTCCTAATTTCATGTATGTGGAGGTGTCATTTAAAAGTTGCCTAATTTTTTCCTCATAATCATTCTTATCCATAATTACTGTCTGGTTTGTTTTGTCTGATTTTATTACTATCAACCGTGGATTATTATTTAGAAACTGTTTTGTTACCTTAATCCTTTTATTAATATTGTCACCTTTTAGTTTTATCTGTTTATACGTGTAAGGTACACCAAATTTAGACCCAAAACTAAGAATATGTAATACATTTTCTGGACTCTCTGTGTCTGTTAAATTAACCACCCATGATCTATTCCCGTTATTGCAACCTACACTTTTTTTATTAAATCATTTACTTTCCGATCTTGTACTATTTTAATTTGATTAAAATGTCTTTGGTAATCTGTTTCTAGCCTCTTTTTATATGTGTTTGTATGTATATATATATATATAAACAAATTCAATAATTTATGAATCATTTGATAGAATAGATGTGTTATTTAATCAGGATATGGTCAATATTCTAGGTTAAAAAATCAAACTTATTTGCCTACGTTTTGGGGTTATTTTAAACTTTTCTCATAGGAAGAAATAAGAATTTAATGAATAAGAAAATTACATTTACATTATGTAAAAGATTTAACTATGTTTACTAGCAAACGTTTGTACTAGATTAGGATGTGCAAACAGTTTAGTATAATCTTTTGACTGGGATACATTTTTGTTCGTTTAGATATATATATTATATATATATATATATATATATATAGAAGAGGAGAGAGAGAGAGAGAGAGAGAGAGAGAGAGAGAGAGAGAGAGAGAAATCAAGGAAAGAATGATCTTTAATAAATAATAATTACCAAAATCATCAACAGCCCTTATCCTGATAGCACTAATATTTGCCTAAAAAACTGACTTTCGTTATTAATTAGATAATTGAATTGAAAGTCATGTGTCGTCTAGCACAAGAAGTTTTATTTTAGTTAAATTCATTAAACAAAAATATTATATTTGTTCAATTAAATAAAATATACTTGAATATTTTTTCTTTTTAATCGAATCTGGTAACACTGATAAGATGAATCAAAGTAATTGATCTTGGGTAATTTGTGCACTGGGTTATTAAGTGACTCCGTGGTTTTGTAATCTATTTCTTGCATGAAGTTACAGCACCTGATCGCTTGGTGCCTTGTTAGTTTCTAACAAGTCCGATAGAATTCGCTGCACTCTCCTTTCCTTTTCTGATCTTTGAAAACTATTATCCAAAATCCATTCTAAGAAAACATAATTATTTACTCATTTAAATATAATTTCTATTTATATATATACATATTTACTAATTTCATAATATTCTTCCTTACAAAAAGTTTTTTAAAATAAATAGAGAAAAACATGGAAGAATATATTGACATCAATTACTTGTTTCAATATTTCATCGGAGTAGAAGTTGAAGGCATGAAAGGTAAACAAGACAACTGACTTTATCAGGGCATGAACATCTTCTCTTGATGACGACGGATGTTGAAATATTAAAATCAGTAATTATATAAAGGCAATAAACGTTGAAAAGTAAATTATGGGCAAACAATAAATAGATACATATAGATTTCTGTTTTCTGATTATGAAGTTTAGTTATTTGTCTGTTTTGGACTTCATATATTTTTCAAATTATATATATACTTTTATATATAACATAAAAAGGATAAATCGGGATGCGGTCAGTTTTTTCAAACTTCCAATCAAACTCTCATGCCGACGTTTCGAAATCAAAATCTTTCGAAACGTCGGTAATGAGAGTTTGATTGGAAGTGGAAGAAACTGACTACGTCCTGATTTATCCTTTTTATGTTATAGATCTGTCCCACGGTCGACAATTCATTACTGTTTTGCATATTTTATATATATATATATAAAATATAGGTGTGCTCTCTAATCGGGATTCGATCAATTTTCTAGGATAAAAAATCAAACTCTCGGTGCCAACGTTTCGGTTTTATTTAAAATCTTTTTCATAGGCCTTTAAATAAATAAAACCGAAACGTTGGCTCCGAGAGTTTGATTTTTTATCCTAGAAAATTGACCGAATCCCGATTAGAGAGCACACCTATTCTATCAAACGGTCAATATATTATTGAATCTGCTATATATAAAATATATGTATATTATATTAATATTGTTAAAAATAAGACCATGTTTGGCAGAAACTTGTTTTTATAAGTTTTTCAGGTTTTTAAATAATGTTGTTATGACTATCACCACAGTGTATAATATCTTACGGACCGTCGATTATGTTAAATGAGACGATGTTTCTTCTATTATCAGCGATCGTCAAAACTTAAATCTTTGTTACCCCACTTGAAACAGATTAACCCTCTCCCCCAACCCCACAACACATTTCACTGATATAAAGGAAGTCTATGTTCAAAACTCATTTACGTCTTGATAAAGGCTGAGGACAACATAAACATGGACTCGTATAACAAGTCGACCATTGGTAATGTATACTGTGGATATTGTGACAAGAACAGTATTTAGAAAAATTGAGAAGCTTATAAACAAGCAAGTTTCAAACAAATATGGTCTTATTATAACAATATTTGTATAAGGGAAGGTCTGCTACCAACATTTACAAATATATTATATTAATATATATATAAAAGATTTCACATAAACTCGTGAAATAATAATCAATGATCAAAACACAATATGATACGGGAAAACAAGACTAAGATCTTTCAACCGTAAAGAGCGGTCTTGTCAGACGTAGGACTAGTTGGGTTTTTTCTCCATTTCATATCAAACAGAGTTAGTGGCGACGTTTCATTGATTTACTTGACATACTGAGGGCTATGACTAATAGTAAGTAACCTTGAGGACTGGCTCAAATAATAAATACTGCGATATAATGTCGCTGAACACTTGATATCACAGCCCAAGGTGTTTTAACTTGAAATATAACGGCAATCAGGTCTGTTTGTCATATGTCACCGGTATATCGTGTTCATCGCAAATGAAACGCAATAATGCCGACCTCCCACCCTCTCCATTCGTCTTGCATTTCTTGCTATCAACCCTAAAAAGTATTAAACCAATTCATTCTTTTATTTATTATCATCTCCATTGTTTATTTAGTTCCCATAGTTTTTACGGAGATTTTAACCTTCATATTTCATTATTATTATTTTTTTTTTAGTTTTCAGACTCGTTATCTAGATTTCTTTTGCCTCCTATTATTTTTAAAGTCGTTTTTTTTATTAATGCTATCGAGAGAGACAGAGAGAGAGAGAGAGAGAGAGAGAGAGAGAGAGAGAGAGAGAGAGAGAGAGAGAGTGAGAACAAGGGGAAATGAGAGAGCTAAATAGAGACTGAGATGCGGATGAGGAGAGAGATAGGGACACAGAGAGAGTGAGAGAGAGAGAGAGAGGAGAGGGATGAGGAGACAGATAGGGACACAGAGAGAGGGGGAGAGAGAAAGAGGGATGAAGAGAGAGATAGGGACAAAGAGAGAGTGAGAGAGAGGGATGAAGAGAGAGATAGGGACACAGAGAGAGTGAGAGAGGAATGCAGAGAGAGATAGGGACACAGAGAGAGTGAGAGAGAGAGAGGGATGAGGAGACAGATAGGGACACAGAGAGAGGGGGAGAGAGAAAGAGGGATGAAGAGAGAGATAGGGACACAGAGAGAGTGAGAGAGAGGGATGAAGAGAGAGATAGGGACACAGAAAGAGTGAGAGAGGAATGAAGAGAGAGATAGGGACACAGAGAGAGTGAGAGAGAGAGAGGGATGAAGAGAGAGATAGGGACAAAGAGAGAGTGAGAGAGAGGGATGAAGAGAGAGATAGGGACACAGAGAGAGTGAGAGAGAGGAATGAAGAGAGAGATAGGGACACAGAGAGAGTGAGAGAGAGGGATGAAGAGAGAGATAGGGACACAGAGAGAGTGAGAGAGAGGGATGAAGAGATAGATAGGGACACAGAGATAGTGAGAGAGAGGGATGAAGAGAGAGATAGGGACACAGAGAGAGTGAGAGAGAGAGGGATGAGGAGACAGTAGGCACACAGAGAGAGGGAGAGAGAGAGAGTTGTAAGGAGAAAGAGGGCGAGAGAGAGAGAGTGATGGAGACATACAGAGAGTGAGAGGGAGGGTTGAAGAGATAGATGGAGACACAGAGAGAGGAGAGAGAGAGAGAGAGAGAGAGAGATGTAAGGAGAAAGAGGGCTAGAAAGGGAAAAATATTATGAAGACTGAGAGAGAAATAGAGAGAGCAATATAGAGACAGAGAAAGTGGGATGATGAAAGAGATGGAGACAAGAGAGAGAGAGAGAGAGAGAGAGATATGACACACACACTCTCTTCATTCCACTATCTATCACTATATGGCTATCAAATATCTCCTGCTTTCTTTGTCTCACTTCTACTATATTTATCTCTCTATCTCATTCTCTCCTTAATGTTTTTCCCTCTCTCACCCTCTTTATCCTTGCATGGCGCTCTCTCTCTATCTCTCTCTTCATCCCTCTCTCTATTTATATATTGATTCTTATTTTCCTGTCCCTTTGCTTCTCTATCTCTCTCCCTCTCTCGTCAGTACACTCACTCTCTGTTTCATTATAGCACGAACTCTCTTCTCTGTCTCACACCCTCTTTTCCTTCTGTACATTGTTTCTATCTCACCCGCACACACTCCCGACCCTGTGTCCCTGTCAGCTAATCACCTTCCATTGTCTGCCCAGTGTGTTTGAACAGCTGTCTGCCTGTCAGTGTAGAGGCTATGTAGAGCACAAGCAAGCCTACATGCTTGTATAGCGCGAGCCATACGAAAATCAACCTGCCCTCTTTATATATAAAATAGAACCACATTGCTTTTGTTAACAGTAGTCTAAGTCAAGTGAGATTACATACCTGGCCATAAGAAAGGAAACGGAGAGAGCAATGTAGAAATAGAGAGAATGATAAAGAGATGGAGACACAGAGAGATAGATAGAGAGAGAGTGAGAGTAAGGGAAATAAATAGCAATATAGAGATAGAAAGAGGGATGAAGAGAGAGAGAGAGAGAGTGTAAGGGACACAGACAGAGAGAGAGAGAGTGCAAGAGAAATGAGAGAGCACTATATATAGAGAGGGATGAAGAGAGAGCGATAGGGAGAGTGAGAGAGATAGGGGTACAGAGAGAGAGATATATAGGATAGAGAGTGAGAGAGAGTGCAAGGGAAATGAGAGAGCAATATATATAGAGAGAGCGATGAAGAGAGAGAGATAGGATAGAGAGTGAGAGAGAGTGCAAGGGAATGAAAAAGCAATATATATAGAGAGAGGGATGAAGAGAGAAAGAGAAATGACACATTGAGATTGAGAGAGATGGATGAAGAGAGAGATAGGGACACAAAGAGAGAGGGGGAGAGAGAGATAGATAGGATAGAGAGTGAGAGAGAGTGTAAGAGAAATGCGAGAGCAATATGTAGAGAGAAGGATGAAGAGAGAGAGATAGGGACAGAGAGAGAGAGAGAGAGTGAGATACGATAGTGAGTGATAGAGAATGCAAGGGAAAAGAGAGAGCAATATATATAGAGAGATCGATGAAGAGAGAGAGAGAGAGAGAAATTTCAAGGGAAATGTGAGGGCAATATATAGAAAGAGTGATGAAGAGAGAGAGGTAGGGACAGAGAGAGATAGATAGGATAGAGAGTGAGAGAGAGTGCAAGTGAAATGAGAGAGCAATATACAGAAAGAGTGATAGGAGAGAGAGAGATAGGATGGCTATAATCTGTGGACATGGACTAGGTAGCAATCACTGTGAGCATAAGTAATCACAGTTGACTATAAGTTGAGGTCATATACTAGATGTTAATAATCTGAGGACATGGACTAAATGTTAATAGTCAATATATACGGGCTACATGTAAACTGTGTGTGGACATGGACTCTACGATGATATTGAGAGGACATGGACGAGCAGACAATAGTCTTTAGACATGAACTCGACACAGTTATGAGCCATGCCTGACTGAACACTAAGCTTGAGTTTGCATTGATTCCTAATGCGCTATATTTTCCCTGGAATGCAGGGTGCCACTAAAATTAGAACAGTGGACCAAGGTTAGCACAGTTATGTCCGTTTAAATAACCCATGCCTTTGCCAGTAATTGGATCCAGCCACTAATGACTCCAGAGTAAAAGGAATTACTTTTCCTAAACCAGTCTCAAATAACACCATGTGCTTACTTATCATAATACAACTGCATCGCTTCAAGCCCCAAACACTCTCCACAAACTATTTATTAAATACTATATATAAAGATAAACAAAGAAAAACCACATTCACTGGCTGTCTCCTCATGATGATTATCATCACGTTATGAAGTCAGACCAGCCTCGAAATCGCATTCTACATTTTATTACAATCGAAAGTGTAGGTGAAGTAACATTATGACAAGATTGATTCCTTGTTCAGATTTCTAAAAAAGTTGCGAATGGACAAATTTAATATAAACAAGAAAAACAAATACACTAAGTCTTCACATCACTGGATTGTATTAAACAACGCGTTTCGAACAAAGGATTATATTAAACAACGCGTTTCAAACAAAGGATTTTATCATATAACGCGTTCCAAACAAAGGATTTTATTAAACAACGCGTTTCAAACAAAGGATTTTATCATATAACGCGTTCCAAACAAAGGCTTTTGTTATACAACGCGTTTCAAACAAAGGATTTTATTATATAAGGCGATTCATGCAAAGGATTTGATCATATAACGCGTTCCAAATAAAGGATTATACAACAGATTTTAAGGATTATATTCTAACGTAGTGCAGTCAGTTATTATGTGGTATTTACACATTGTAGGGGAAAAAACTAATGAAATGGTCTCCACATATAAAAATTTAATGGTATAAACAACGCGTTTCGAACACGTAGAGGAACACGCCTGAGGAAGAACGAAGTTTATACCATTAAATTTTTATATGTGGAGACCATTTCATTAGTTTTTTACCATACAAAAGGATTATATTATACAACATGTTTCAAACAAAGGATTTTATTATACAACGCGTTTAAAACAAAGGATTTTGTTTCATTAACTATGCAGTCCGTTATAGTGTGGTATTTACTCATATTGGGGAAGTGTTAAGTGTTCACATAAAAAATGTTTATTATAAAGAACTAAAAAACGCGTTTCGAACACTTGATGTTCGAAGCAAGCAGTCCTTGCTTGGACTCACCCATCGAATAGCAACCCCAGCAAGTCAGATGTAACCTGAAGAAGAACATCAAGTGTCGAACGCGTTGTTTAGTTTTTTATAATAATTTGTTTTTATGGAGACTTAATACTTTCCCTGAAGGAATTTATTATATCATGCATTTCAAACAATTATATTGGGGGATTCCAAAAAATTATTTCACACAAAAAAAAAGTATAATATGAAAACTAACAACGCGTTTCGAACACTTAGTGTGCTTTTTCAGGTTTACATCTGAACTCTTGAGAGTCGATCTACGGGAGTGACTCAAGAAAGACTTAAAAACGGCTAGTGAAACAATTATGTTTGAAACTAGTTATGTAATATAATCCTTGTGGTGACGACTAATTGTCTCTTTCGTCGTTATCATGAGTAAATACCACACAATAACTGCTTGCGTAGCTCGTGAGTAATATATAAGCATTTCATAATAAACAATCGAACATTTTCGAATTTTTTATGATGATTTTTGAATAAATTCTTTGAAAGTTCACTTTTTTTTTAAAAAAATAATTTCTTTTTTTATATACGAGTACATTAGATAAAACACAACCACAAATACACTTCTTTCATCATCTTTCAACAATTGGTTATTCAGAAAGACTCTAGATTCATTCCGTTAGTTGACCAAAACGGAAATGAAATTAGGTTTTTGAAAGGTAACAGTTAAAAAAGAGAAAATTGTTTGTCAATTAGCATGACGCAATTAGTTTTCATTCAATTGACAAGAGTGACTCAGCCTAACTGTTTTCTCGATTGTCACCCTTCGTAATGATTAGTTAGTAATAAACATTAACTTATCTGACATTCTTATTTAATTTATTCTTTCAGATTGAGGGATTGTTTTTACAAGAATTATTGATACAATTGATTGATAAACAAAAAAGATTACATTCAGTGTTGCCAAATAAGAATGGAGCAATGTACTCCGGCTTGTTATCTTGATAGTGTCAGATGACACAAGGATCAGGTCAACGAAAGGAATAGTAAAATCATTGCTGCCAATACATGCATGATAAATATTAAAAACATTTTGTCTTTCAACATTAATTTTTCATCATATTTGTTTATTTCACATTTAAGTTAAAACAAAATTTAACAAAAAAGTCCATGAAAAGTTTAATATTTTTACAATTTTATAAAAAAGTTGGCCATCTTTTGGAAAAAGGTGATTTTTGTCATAAGTAGAATTGTTCTACCTGTTCTTCACAATTTGTCCCGGTCGGTATAGGTACTGTGGAACTGCAGCGCCCATTATTTCAAAGTGAATCAAAAAGTTTGTTTACACCCTACAGTTTACAATTTTTCATGAATCTAATTCACTTTTAACTACAAAATGAACCCATAGTGTTGATAAGTAAAGGTCAACTTTTTTGAGTTCGGCGTGTCAAAAATTTTGAAAAAATTGAAACAATTTTAACACACCACAAAAGTAAAGACTAAAAAAAATAGTAATATTTTTAAATTTTGTAAGTTAATTATTTGTGTAATGCTATTTTAAATAAAAAAAAAACAAGAAAATTATGAAACCAATGATTTACATTTAGGGACTATTTTACATATTTCATTGACGCTTAACATAGAAAATCAAATAGTATATTCTGAGGTAACATGGACAAACAAACAAAAGTCTCCACACAAATGAAGTTTTATTGAACGCATTTCGAACACTTGGTGTTCATCATCAAGAAGACACCAAGGATGTGGTGCTAAAGGGTTGGTCCAGTGAAAACAACCAACCCGTTATTTTCACTGGACAAACCCTTTGAATGAACATAAAGTGTTCGAAACGCGTTGAATGAAACTTCATTTGTGTGGAGACTTTTGTTTGTTTATCCATTTTATCTCAGAATGAGTAAATACCACACAATTATGGATTGAACAACTAATGATTCAAATAGTATTTATTTAATTAGAAAAAGAAATATATGATTGGAAAATAAATATAAATTTATCAATTAGAAAATGAATATATATGACAAATTAGTGACTTTTCTGGCACTGAAATTTACTAAATCTTCCATTTTGGGGTTATAATGGTACATTTCTAGGCCATACAAGAGTCACTGACTCCATCTGTTATCCGATGAAGTTTGTTATTTGACAGATATTTGAATGACGAGTATGATTTTTTTATCTTTGAGGACGCGTGTCACCATAAATGAGTTTGCGTGTCAGCACTGACACGCGTGTCATAGCTTTGCCGTCACTGGTGTGGGTCTATCATATTCATTTTGGTCAATTCTGTCTCATTTATATATATATATAATATTTGTGTTATCTAATCGGGATTCGGTCAAATTTTCTAGGTTCAAAAATCAAACTCTCATTGTCGACGTTTTGGTTTTATTTTAAAACCTTTTTCAAAGGCAGAAGTAAGAATTTTTTGACTAAGAAAATTAAATTTGGTCTAGTCGAAGGTTTTGTCCGGTTAACATTGTTGTTCCTTTAAATAAAGTAAATTTCATTTTCTTAGTCAAAAAATTCTTACTTCTGCCTTAGAAAAAGGTTTTAAAATAAAACCGAAAAGTCGGCAATGAGAGTTTGATTTTTGAACCTAGAAGATTTGACAGAATCCCGATTAGATAATACACCTATTTTATCAAACTTTTTATATGTAAATTTCGTGAGTTTGTTTCTTTGTTTGTTCACACATTTTACCTGGAAATAGAGACTTGAAATTATTATAACTTTTGCTTTTGTTGTGATTGGATTTGTGGTAGTTGTATTACATAATAACAAATCGTATTAGGAGGTCAGGGTAGCCCAGTGGCTTGCGTACTCGCCTCGACTTTCTACAATATTATTTTGTGACCAGTTTGTCTTTCCAATTTTTAAGTGAATATATATGGAATCAAAAAAAAACTAAAAAAAAAATGGTTTCATGACCCCTCAAAATATGTAATTGTTTAAACATTTCGGATTTATTTTTATTTTTTTTTTATGCTATCTATACTTTATTCATATTAAAGGAAAAGAACTTTCCTAAATTATTATCCAATAAAAGATCATTTTTAGATGACAACTCCCAAAGAGGTAATAATATTAAATAAAAGAGGAAAAAATAATAATCTTACAAAAAAAAATTATTTCAAACAAAATAAATAAAAAAACCCTATAATTCTTAAAATAATTTCTGAATAGTATGACCCAAAAGATAATTTCCTAATTACATAGGATAGCGGTAACTTGTTTCTCGACCATAATTCCTTCCAGAATTTTTGTCGGCAAACGATTTTTTGGAAAACGGGAAACTAATTTTCACATAAGAAATACATATTGGGATATATGATAATATGTTCATATCATATATAGGAGCTGTTTTTTTAAATATTGTAGGTTTCTCTAAGTAAAAACATATACATAAGCTACTAAATGTACTTTATTCAATTTAATGTAATTCGGATGCCTGTTAAAGTTCCAAAATTATGTTAAAAGTCTTGGGGGACATAATTTTTTTTTCGATATCTCTGTTTGAACTCTGAGATCTCACTGTAACTCTAAAAAAAGATCATCCTATTTATTTATTAAAAAAAAAAAAGATTATTTGTAAAAAATGTTGCCCATGAAGTAGTCAATTGTTTAAAAAAATGTTCATTCTATGTAATGACTCAAAGGTATTTCTGAACAATGACGTGTAATAAATTTATTTTGTAATTTATGATGCACTTGTTATTCGAGACCTATATAATGAATAGTCAGTCCTATATAGGATGTATTCGTTGACATGGTTTGATAATTTCTTTTCAGTAAATTATAATTTCCAATAATTTAAAATAATATAAATTTTTTTAATAGTAATAACAAAAGAAAGGTGTTTATGTATAAATCATGTGCCTTTATTGTGACTCTATCGAAAAGAAAAAGTTATTTTAGTATTGGAAACAAACTATTTAGAAGTAAAAACATTTTATTTTACTTCACAAAGTTGATAGTTTTAGTTGAGAATGAGAGTTGGATCTAAAAGTGTTTATTTATTCTTCTTCAAAGAATTAAAACAGTTTCACGGACATTTCATTGTTTATTTAGAACATAAAACAGCTGTGTTGAAGGTTGCACTGGGACAGGTTATCCAAGGGGAGTGCGTGATGGCTTGGTGAAGGGGGGGGGGGGGGGGATTTATTAAAACCCCTCTTCCAGTTGAACAAACCAACGGATCTTTGGTCCCATTCCATCGAAGATGCGCGCGCAACCAACCTACTCCTCACTCTGTCATTACCCATGCATTAGACAAGGAAAGCACTTAAAGCCTTCTCCTTCCTTGTTCAACTTCATGAGAAAGGAATTTCCTCATATAACCGAACTCTTTCACTTTTTTTTTTTGCAATAACTCTTTGAAATTTTTAAATTAATATTAAAACGTATGACTTGCGCAATTACTTGTAATTAAAAAAAAAACATTACCAACTGTTGCGAATAGATTTTTATTTTATTTCAAAAACAAGTTTGCTTGAAATGTAGGACACGAGGTAACTGATAACAAGCTATCGACGTATTCAATGACATCATATATCGATATATACTTCGTTCAACATGATACCTACACATCTCAACCTAGCTGAATTACAAAAAACTTCATTTAAAACATTTCAAATCGCTAACAAACTAATTCAGCAAAGTCAAGTAAATTTAACAACTTTACAAGTTTGGTAAGAATTTTGTTTTTGTATTTCAGGCTTGCAAAAGCTATTTAATGTTGCATATAATGCAATGACAGGTCAGTACGACAGGTGTAGGACTCTACTAGTTGAAGAACGCCCCATAATTCAAACTTTCCCAAATCAAACACGCTTTGTGATAGCTGGATTACACCATACCACATTCTTGATCCGTTTTATCTTTTCGTATATTTAAATTAAATATAAGTAATTAACTTATATTTAATATAAGTTTTAAATTTTTACAGTTTAAAGTTGGTTTCGAAGTTTTAACAGGTTTATAAGTTTTGTTTTCCCCAGCTTACATGTATCTAAGTAAAGTTTGTATTTTATAAAAGAATATAGTCGTATCGTACTGTAAGAGTCAATGTGCCCCTAACAAATCGAAGCACAAGTTAGTAAAATCCCATTCTAACACTGCTGTCGGATTCACTTAGATTTACTTAGGGGTGTGTTTTTTTTTTTGAGGAATCAAGAACACAGATAGTTGAATTTAGATTCCTTTTAACTTTTAAACAGGTTTTAAAATATTTACCTGCTTTCAATGATGTTATTTTAGAATGATTGAGTTGATGAGTCACGGTGATTCAATGAAATTTGTAAAAGTAGAGAGATATTTAAATCTCGCTTATAAGTCAGTGCTCTCAGCTTGACACTATGTCTTCTTTACATAGAATCACTGGTATTCCAGTCAGTGACTGTCATTACCACAGGTCTTCACAGTCAGAATTACATAGTATTCTTCTTCAGTATTCATCAGTACATAGAATGACTGGGTATTCTTGTTCAGTATTCATCAGTACATAGAATGACTGGGTATTCTTCTTCAGTATTCATCAGTACATAGAATGACTGGGTATTCTTGTTCAGTATTCATCAGTACATAGATGACTGGGTATTCTTCTTCAGTATTCATCAGTACATAGAATGACTGGGTATTCTTGTTCAGTATTCATCAGTACATAGAATGACTGGGTATTTTTGTTCAGTATTCATCAGTACATAGAATGACTGGGTATTCTTGTTCAGTATTCTTCAATGCATAGATGACAGTGTATTCTTGTCAGTATTCTTCTGTACATAGAATGACAGTGATTTCTTCTTCAGTATTGACCAGTAGATTTAATGACAGTGTATTCTTCTTCAATATTCTTCAGTGCATAGAATGACAGGGCATTCTTTCTTCACTAGTCTTCAGTACATATAATGACAGTGCATTCATCTTCAGTTCATTGAATGATAGTGTTTTCTTGTTTAGCATTCTTCAGTACATAGAATGACAGGGTCTTCTTCTTCAGTATTCTTCAGTACATAGAATTACAATGTATTCTTGTTCAGTATTCTTCATTACAAAGAATGACATTATATTAATGTTAGGTATTCTTCAGTACATAGAATGACTGGATATTCTTCTTCAGTATTCATCAGTACATAGAATGACTGGGTATTCTTCTTCAGTATTCATCAGTACATAGAATGACTGGGTATTCTTGTTCAGTATTCTTCAATGCATAGATGACAGTGTATTCTTGTCAGTATTCTTCTGTACATAGAATGACAGGGATTTCTTCTTCAGTATTCACCAGTAGATTTAATGACAGTGTATTCTTCTTCAATATTCTTCAGTGCATAGAATGACAGGGCATTCTTTCTTCACTAGTCTTTCTTCACTGTACATATAATGACAGTGCATTCATCTTCAGTTCATTGAATGATAGTGTTTTCTTGTTTAGCATTCTTCAGTACATAGAATGACAGGGTCTTCTTCTTCAGTATACAGTATTCAGAATTACAATGTATTCTTCATTACAAAGAATGACATTATATTAATGTTAGGTATTCTTCAGTACATAGAATGACAGTCAGTCTTCTTCAGTATTCTTCAGTACATAGAATGGCAATATATTCTTGTTTAGTATTCTTCAATACATAGAATGACAGTATATTGTTGTTTAGTATTCTTCCATACATAGAATGACAGTGAGTCTTCTTCAGTACATAGAATGGCAATATATTCTTGTTTAGTATTCGCATATAATAGTATAGGAGTATTTTCTTGTCTTAAATTTGAAAATTTGACTTAAATATTCTATGTAGAAGGAGGTCAAGTAAACGATGTAAGAATTCCACTGGTTATTTGAACAAGCGCCATGTTCTCTTGTGGGAGATTATTTCGTATCAAGAAACGTTTACTTTAGCTTTTCAAAAAAGTTATTACTGCTGTAGTTATATTAATGAAATTATTTGCATTTCAGCTGACGTGATGTACAAAATAAGCTTATATATTGATAAGTGGATCAATCACTATCTGTATTTCTACCTCTAGTGAACGAAATAGACTAATAAACTATCTCCTATTTAGATGTTAATACATTATTGCTTAAATGTTCAGACATTATTGTATTATATACCCAAGATAGTGTGATATTAAAGTTTATTCTACATAGTCAAGATTGAGTGTAGTCCCGCAATCTACAGTATTTTTTTCCAGGTTTTCTTCGGGCGATTATTGCCAAGGTAATAACGTATATCCATTTCAACAATGTACTTATTTTTTTCATGTTATGATAATTAATTATGTATTCATATAGCTCTGAATATGTCTTAGAACTATAGACAAAACGTTGGCCTTTTTTTTCTGTTTTTTTTTTTTAAACGATCCCCTAGCGGGTGATAAAGGCAGCCGTTTACCGGCTTTTTGTTTGATCAGTGATTCTACAGATTCTACATTGGGAGTCCTAAATTCTTCTTAACTCAAGTGCATTTCGAGTATGGATCTTGAACAAGTACCTGACATCATACAGGCTCGGGACCGACGGCTCAACTTCCTCGTCAAGGGATGACGTACTCAGATTTATTCACCTTCTTAATGAATAAATCGAAGGCCAGGTGAGGATCGAACCCCTGACCTACCAGCCTAAAGGCGAGTACGCTAACCACTGAGCTACCCTTGCCCTAAACGTTGGGTTAAAGCGTTGTTTTTCTTTCTAAGAGGCATGTTAGACGCTACACCGAACATCGATAATGTATAATAGTGTAGAATATAACATAGTGTAGTCGTCGAAATAAGAACACTTCCATTTATAATCTAAAATTATTTTAAAAAATATCCATTCTGAAATAATTTTTTCTACTTTTGTTTAGTTTCCTTTTAGTTTGTCATACTAGACAAACTAACAAACTTTTAGCAAATCTTTAGTTTTTTTTTATCCCTTAACTTTTATCAGGTAACACTGAGCATAGACAAAACTTTATATTATAGAATAGGCAACACTGTTTGAACTATTATAGTATTTTTTTGTTAAAGTAAATTTCTTAATTGTAATATATTGTTATTTTTATAAGTTAGTAAGAGTGTATTATATCAATATATGTCTTTTATCTCTAAGCTGGCATGTTCATTGAGTAAGATAATTATTTTTCTTGTAGTAAAATTGAGTGTAGACCACTCCAGATTTTTATCCGAGTAAAATAAAGTAATCACGGAGGAGTTTGATTTCAATTTTTGATATTTTAATATCTTGATATTTTAATATCTTGATATTTTAATATTTATACGGAAACCATTTTGAAGTTAATTTTTTCTTTAAAGATGTCTGTATAAGAGTATAGAGGGCGGATTTATATTCATGTAGGAGCTGTTAGATTTTGAGAATTTTTTCTTCGTAGATATCTTCTTTTAAGCATTTATTTACTGTTAGACTAGATTTTTGACCTAAAGATTGTATATACTATATTGGTCACTGTGACCAATAATGTGGGGCTAGCGTAGGCCAGTGGCATCATGCTCGCCTCCGGACTGGTAGATCGGTGGTTCAATACTCAATCTGGCTTTCGATCTATTCACGCGGGAGGTGAATATATTTGAGTACGTTATCCCTTAGAGAGGACGTTTAGCCGTCTGTACGATGTTAGGTACTTCTTAAAGTTCCCTGTTCTAAATAAACTTGAATTAGGGAAAATTAAGGACACACAATGTAGACTCAATGTTCTTTGTGTGATATCAAAAAGGGTCCAATGTTCGGCGTAAGTGTGTTCTATTGTGGGACTACCACTGCAACCTAACCTAAGCTATCCTTCGGTATAGATAACCCATTATACCAAAGCAATAAGAAAGTGCAATACCAGTGGTGACTTGCTGTTCTGTCTCAGAGCTAACAGAAACTTGAATATAGAATGTGGTCGTTATAAGTGTTATAGTTTTTGAAATAACTTGCTCTTACACGCACAGAGAGACCGACAGAGAGAGAGGGAGAGAGAGAGGGAGAGAGAGAGAGAGAGAGACAGAGAAAGAGAGAGAGGTTTGGAATAGTGGCAAAGAAAGAGAGTGGCACTAAGAGAGAGATAGAGTGATCGAAAGATTGTGAAAGGAGGAGGGACGGGGAAGAAAGAGAGAGAGAGAGAGAGAGAGAGAGAGAGAGAGACGCACAAACACACACACACCCACTTATATATATACTCCAATATATATTATATATATATATATTATATATATATATATATATCAAACCACAATAAGAAAATGGGAAAACAAGACTAAGATCTTTCAACCATAACAAGCGGTCTTCGTCAGAGTCAAAAACCCAAATGATTTATTATATATAATATATATATAGAAAAGGAGATGAGTAGAGAGAGAGAGAGAGAGAGAGAGAGAGAGAGAGAGAGAGAGAGAGAGAGAGAGAGAGAGAGAGATTGACACATTCACAAATACAGAGAGAGAGTGAGAAAGAACGAGAGAGACTGAGTGTTTGAGAGAGGGTGAAAGAGAGATAAAGAAAGAAGGGGTGAGGTACGAATAGAGAGAGAGAGAGAGAGAGAGAGAGAGAGAGAGAGAGAGAGAGAGAGAGAGAAATGAGGATAAGGAGGGAGAGAGAGAGAGAGAGAGAGACTGAGAGACCGATACAAATACATTTAACTGATGTGACACATAAATAGTGAGCGAGAGAGAGAGAGAGAGAGAGAGAGAGAGCGAGAGGGAGACTGAGAGACCGAAATGAATACAAACACATTTGACTAATGTGACACATAAAGAGTGAGAGAGAGAGACTGGGAGAGCGATGCAAATGTACACATACACATTTAACACAGAGATGGAAATACACACATACAGAGCGAGTGTATTTCGAGTCGAGAGAGTGAGAGATACAGACACACACACACATCCAATTTACGAAAACTATTGGATTTAATGCCCTATAAGTGTGTATTTCTACATTGCTTACTCGATACGATTGCTCTAAGCCGAAGGAAGGCCAGTCGTAGCTGTGTACATGTTTAACACAGTATAAGTAGCTAACTGATAGCTACAAGTGCATTGTCCATGTTAATTACAGATAGCACCGTAATAACAGCTTTGCTTGATGCTTTACCTTGTCATAGAAGTATAAATCTATTTGACCATTGGGTTGACCTTGTTGGCTGGAATAGGCCAGGCAAGGCTGCAGCAAGGTCACACTGAGTGCGGGTTGATTGACCTGCTGGTAGCCTAAATCTCTCTGACCTTACCGGCAGGCAGTGCGTTCAAAGACCTCCCCTCTGTGTGTGTGTATATCACTCTATCTCAGGCCTGTCCTCAACACTCCCTTCGTCTTTATATCCTTAAAATCGATCTTTTAAAAGGACAAACATGAATCAACTATACCGACCTTTCATCACTTCTCCTTAACATCATCACTAGTGCAGTCTCTTATAGTATGACAGTAAATAGTACGACAAAGTATGTAACAATATAACCACACTCCAACCTCGAGTTTATACTTCAAGAAAACATACTTTCGACTTCCCGCAACTTTTTTTTCTTCCCAATATTTTAAATTATCAGCCTAGTATTGGTACCGTCTTTTTCCAAAAATAAGACACTGTCTCAATTACTTTGTAAGTCCAAAATACGTACTAGGGCTTATTTTTGTAGGAGGGCTTCAAGTACAATAAACAGATTTATAAATTTTTGTTTAATATATATTTATGTACAGAAATTTAAATTTATTCACTTACAGTCATGTCCGTTTTCCCTTTTTGTACTAGACGGAATAACTCTTTCTATTTGTGCTTGTTTTATCTGTGGTTAAAAACTACTTTATAATTAAATAAAGTTATGTGTAGACTTACAAGACTGAAATACAAACTTGCACATGCACCGTCACTCTGAGTAGACTGCTGTCTTATGTTGTATTATTAAGATAAATTCTACTTTATACATTTCAGGAATTGATTTTCACACGTACCTGTGCATTGCTTAAAACAAACTGTGGAAGTAAAGAAGGAATTTCTTAGAATATTTTGTTCTAATCAATTCTCTGAAATATTAAGGCAGCTAGAGTCAACAGAATTTTGTTTACGAATTATACCTTTCACATTATTTTAACTAGGGCTTATTTTCGGGAAATGTTTTATTTTTGGAAAAATACCGTAATTCACAAGGAAGGCAGAGTGAGAGAGTAACCTAGGCTACTCCAATTTCGTTACCTTAAACATATTATACCTTTATTATGTATAAACAATATTATTATTACGTATTTTAATGTATAATAAACATCTACTAACTGTATTTGATGATTGTGATTTAAAGCAAGGTGAGGCAGAGAATAGCCTAACTATCCTCCCTTCTCATATGCCTAGCTATCCTCCCTTCTCATATGCCTAGCTATCCTCCCTTCTCATATACCTAGCTATCCTCCCTTCTCATATGCCTAGCTATCCTCCCTTCTCATATACCTAGCTATCCTCCCTTCTCATATTCCTAGCTATCCTCCCTTCTCATATGCCTAGCTATCCTCCCCTCTCATATGCCTAGCTATCCTCCCTTCTCATATGCCTAGCTATCCTCCCTTCTCATATGCCTAGCTATCCTCCCTTCTCATATACCTAGCTATCCTCCCTTCTCATATGCCTAGCTATCCTCCCTTCTCATATGCCTAGCTATCCTCCCTTCTCATATACCTAGCTATCCTCCCTTCTCATATGCCTAGCTATCCTCCCTTCTCATATACCTAGCTATCCTCCCTTCTCATATGCCTAACTATCCTCCCTTCTCATATGCCTAGCTATCCTCCTTCTCATATCCTAGCTATCCTCCCTTCTCATATGCCTAACTATCCTCCCTTCTATTATCCTAGTCCTCCCATTCCTACTTTCTCATATGCCTCTACCTCCCTTCTATATGCCTAGCTATCCTCCCTTCTCATATACCTAGCTATCCTCCCTTCTCATATACCTAGCTATCCTCCCTTCTCATATACCTAGCTATCCTCCCTTTCATATGCCTAGCTATCCTCCTTCTCATATGCCTAGCTATCCTCCCTTCTCATATACCTAGCTATCCTCCCTTTCATATCCTAGCTATCCTCCCTTCTATATACCTAGCTATCCTCCTTCTCATATCCTAACTATCCTCCTTCTCATATGCCTAGCTATCCTCCCTTCTCATATGCCTAGCTATCCTCCCTTCTCATATGCTAGCTATCCTCCCTTCTCATATACCTAGCTATCCTCCCTTCTCATATACCTAGCTATCCTCCCTTCTCATATGCCTAGCTATCCTCCCTTCTCATATGCCTAGCTATCCTCCCTTCTCATATACCTAGCTATCCTCCCTTCTCATATGCCTAGCTATCCTCCCTTCTCATATACCTAGCTATCCTCCCTTCTCATATGCCTAGCTATCCTCCCTTCTCATATGCCTAGCTATCCTCCCTTCTCATATACCTAGCTATCCTCCCTTCTCATATGTCTACGCTACTCCAATTTCATTCAAATCTTTTCAAATCGGCCATTACAGTATTCAGCCGATCAAATCCTACTGAACTATTGAGGTTAGTCTATATATCCTATGGTACGTCTTGGCCTGCCGTCAACAGTTAGGCTAGGCTTCTTTTTTCATTATCAATTTTATTATGTATTAATAATAGTGTTTATTTAAATTATATGTGTAGTTTGCTACAGTAAGTGAAACCGAGATAGCCTAACCCTTCTAGAAAGTTTTAGTGAGGTTATATATATGGTATGTCTTGGCATACTGTCAACCACTTAGCCTACCCTACCCACCATTAGGCTACCACTTACCAGTGTTGCCAATTTCCGGACTTTTCTGTTTCCCGACCTGTCTTGTCTCTATTAGTACGAAAATTGGTCGAGTGTACAATATTATTATTATTATAGCACTGAGTCTTAAAAACTATTGTACTTCCCCTCTTCTGTACTTAAAGCACCACAGCAGTTAGCTTCAACGTCTCCAAGAAGCTCAGCACTTTTGCTAGTTCCAGCGGTATAAGTTGTTCTATGGTTTTGTTGAGTGTCCCGAAGTACCTACCTCTGTGCAGTTAAGTTACCAGCAGGTGCAACGGTGTTTCTTCCTTTTTTTTTTGCAGAATCTGCACAAGCCATGATTGATAATAGCCTTTTATGATTCCTACGTTTCGGTAAAAGTGACTTCCTTTCTTCTTCAGGTGTTTAGGTGGATTTGTGGGAGGCTGACTCCCACTAGATAGCACTTTTGGACCCCTTGCGCTTCCGGAGGATGGTCTCAGGACTTTTTCTCCTTATTGTATCACAGGAGAAACTCCCTGAAGCTCTATCGTGGATTTAAGCTCCGTAAGGTGCGTCGGGTACCCTTGGTCACTTACAGTACCCTGTATCATTCATTCTCCATGGTTATAGCCTGAATTGGCTGGATAAGAGGGAATGGGAAGTTGGAAGTATTGTGAAACGAAGGTGGTCAGCTGGTCACCTTCTCCTCTTTCGTTTGTCCCTGCTTATAGCAGGTTAACAGGGTAACCTCGTGAAGGCCGAAAGTCGGAGTTGAGTGCTAGAGGGTATAAAAGGCGCATAATCACTCCATTACTACCCCGAGTGTACAATAAAAAGAATAAAAATATCAAATACGGATTAAGTGAAACTAAAATATAACCTCAAAATCCTCCAGAACTATACTTCTATTTTCCTTAGTGATCAGCATATTTTAATTAAAGCAAAGCAAAGACGAAGCAAGTGCTACATGGATGAGTCATATTGTTTTCTCTTAAGAATGACTTGCTGTTTGCATTGATCTGTTCAAAGGACAATGGATGCTTTGACAAAGCTCAGGATGACCTTGTCCTTCTGAACGCATCACATTGTATCAAGTCATGCAGGTCTATCACGTTTTGGTCTTGACCAAAGCTCTGGAGCGTGACATTGAAGGTCAGATGACCTTAAAGTCTGCGTGAAGCAGACAGGTGTCTCTGACACCACGAGAGAGAGAGAGAGAGAGAGAGAGAGAGAGAGAGAGAGAGAGAGAGAGTGAGTGAGTTACTTTCGAAAACACACAATCCTCCCAGCGATTCTACAACTACCTTTCACTTCTAATATATATATACCAAAAGTCTTCTCACAAATATCTCATCCTACTCGTTGGCTTTGATGAATACTCTAACAGGTCGAAAGGTTTTTTGTATATTTCTAAGGGGAAACATCATTCCCCTCACAATAATGTTTCTTCATCTTGTGTTGGGTTTTTGACTCAGACGAAGACCGCTTGTAGTGGTATTGTGGTTTGGATCATTGATTGTTATTTCACGTGTTTATGTGAAATCTTGTATATATATATATTCACATCTATTCATGATGACGAGGACATCGAAATATAGTAGTGAGTTCAGTGATTTCTTTCCTATATGTTCTTTTGAAAATTCTAGTTTAATATATATATATATATATATATGAGTGATCACGTTACCTCAAAAATTAAAAAAAAAACGTTAATCACGAAATTTCATATTTAAGTTTTTGATATCCGTTTGATGGGAGAGGAAACTCGAAACCGAAAATGGACTCTTATTTAGGGATATTTTACTGTCTGTTTCTCTCTCTTTCTCTGTCAACACATGCATACGCTCTCTCTCATACATACAAACACTCTCTCTCATACACTCACGGACTCTCGCTATTTCTCTCTCACATATTTACAGACACACATATGCACACACACACACACACATACACACGGACATGACATACACACAAATACACACATGCAAACCATTCTCTCTCTCATACACTCACTGACTCTCTATCTCTCTCTCTCAGATATTTACAGACACACATACGCACACATACACACACACACAACACACACGCAAACACATTCCTCTCTCTCTCTCTCATACACTCACTGACTCTCTCTATCTCTCTCACATATTTACAGAGACACACATACAAGACATCCACACCTAACACACACTCTCTCTACTCTCTCACTATTTACAGCAGACACACTACGACATCACACACACCACATACACATTCTCTACTACATCTCACATATGCACACACACACACTCACACACAACACACACACACACACACACACACACACACACACACACTCCAGGACACTGTTAGCTCGCTTCCTTTCATATCTATCTCTATGTTTTAAACGTCTTACACCGCATGTAACACACAAGTCATACACCATTGACTCTCTATTATCCAATCTTGATTGATAAGACATCACAGTGGGGGGTGCACTATTGAATCCAGCAGGCATGTAATTAGCCAGTCATGTTGTGTTTTCAAGGTAGCGATAATTGTACCAATTAGCGTTAATCCGTCTAGTCACCGTGACGTCTAAATCACATTCGGCCATATTACAAAAAAAAACATCAACTTCGACTTATATTAATTTAAACAGTTTTTTTTTCCAAATGAGATGATTTAGTTTTGTAATTTGAAACTCGTTGTGTGGTTTTTTATTGCAATTACTGGTGAAAAGGCGTGTGTGGATATTATTTGAAATTGAGTCAGTTGTAATTGGACTCGAGTCAGCCTTGCTATGGACAGGAAGATCCCCCCCACCTATACACGGAGTGGTAGACAAGGAGACTTCAATTGGTATTCTTGTATAGAGGACGACCTTGACGGAGGAGTTATGTGCCAAGGACTACTGCTGGTCACCCAGCGTGCAAGTCATCACTCACTTTTAGATAGCCCACTATATATATAAAATAAATTCAAAACGAAGGAAACACACAGAAAGACATAGACGTAACTCACATCGATATTTCGACCATCGTCGTCATCAGGAGGTGTGAAGAGCGGAGAGTCCCGCAGGAAGGCATATATATATTAGTATATTTTGGGAGCAGACCTTCATTTAGACAAGTTCTATTAAAGAGTATGCCGATCTTCATTTTCGTTCGTTTTTTATTCAATTTCTCCAGTTTTCTAAACTTGGTTTTTAATTCTACAGGTAAACTAAACACTAACTCTCCGAAAGATTTATTCTTGAGTTCCATAGTAGTAATCGAAAGATACACTCTAAAGCTAACTAAAAAACAAACAAACTATACATTAAATTATTCCAACGTTTCGGTCACTTTGACCATCTTCAGGGATTTACAATTTGACGATTAAACAACTTAACTTAAGGAAAAACACTAACAATAATTATTACAAACAATCGCGAATTATTACATAGCTAACATAATGAATAGAAAACATCAAGATAACAAGGAGGTTACAAATCTTGGAGGTTCCAAAGATTCAGGTTTTCCAAAAAGTTGTTTAGCATTTTCAAGGATAAAAAACACTTTATTAACGACATAAATAAAGCAAGATAAATTCATCACCGGAAGCCACCCAACAGAAAGGAAACAACACAAACAAAAATTTTGTAACAAGAGAACCACAAAGGATCATAAAATACCTAGTGTTATTATTATTATTATTATTATTATTTAAAAACAGACATTTGTTGTTTAAACCTAATTACTTGTTATTAATTATTCAGAACATCAAAAATCCGATCGTCGGCTTATAATCAGGAATGGTATGTTTTATGACCAAAATCCTCAAGAACCCCTTGTGTGATTTCAAATATCAGTGGTCGAGAAGATATCTCAATATATATATATATATGGATTAATTTACCACAATGAAAACAATTTTTTAAAAACAATGCTCTAAGGCCTTTCGTTAATACATCTTCGGAGAGCAAGTGAACTAAAAAAACAATAAATACTTGTTTAACTTGGCTGATTGAAATTTCCAGAATTGATGGCAACCCTGAATGTGTTTAATGATGAAGTCTTCATCTGTTTAATTATCCCGTTAATCAAAACTTCATCTAATTTGTAGAGTCCTAGGCTATTGTTCATCAACCTCTCATAAAAGTTCTTTATGAGCGCACTTTCTACGATATTTCTTCTTCTTTCTGAAGACACGTATATTAATTCATTTGCTTCATTCCAGTTAATCACATGATTACTGTCTCTCATGTGAATGAACAAGGCACTCTTTTCGTCCTCTCTTCTGATGGAGTATTTGTGCTGTTTTATCCTTGTAAGAAGACCTTTGCTCGTCTGTCCAATGTAAGACATTTCACAGTCAGTACATGGTATCCTGTATACACAACAGTCCTTTCTTTTTAAATATATATATATATATATATATTTAAAGAACGTGTTGGATGCTGACTTGAAGTGCATATTTTGCTTTTGAATGAAGCGTGTGCTTGCAGTAATGACGTCATTAATTAATGATTATCATTAAATCAATTAATATATTTGTAATCATTTCGATGACTTGAGCTTGGCATGTGCTTGCTTTGTGTGTGTGCTGATGTTTAATAATGCAGACATCGCATGTCGAGTGTTGAGAAGGTATTCCTCAAGGTTTCTCTATCGATTCTGCTATCTCATTGGCTCTACCCTCTCAATCTCGTCTTTCTCCAATGTGACTAAATGCTTTTCATTTCCTTTCCTTCTTCTAATACTCCTTTCTGTTATTTTTTTTTTTTTTTGACTGTTTCCATATTTTTATTCCTTCTCTTTCTTATTCACTCAGCTTTTTTCAAAACCATTATACCTGACATACTTGATACTTTCTATCTTATTCCCTCTTACACGTCTCATCTCCTTCTAGTTCTTTGTATTTCCGTCTTTCATTTTCCCCAGTCCATCTGATTCTCTATCTCTCTCCCTCTCCTCTTTCCTATCCATTATTCTCTCACACTCTATCCCTCTTCATCTACCTTCCTTCCCCTCTCTCTCTATCTTTCTCTTCACTCTCTCTCACTGTCTTTGTATCTCTATTTCAGAATACATCAGTAGTATCTCTCTAACCTACTCTTACTTTTCTTATATCTTAGTCTTTATGAATAAGTAACGAGTTCCTGTCATCGTGGGTATTGAACCCCGAACCTACCAGTTCAGAAGCAAGCACGTTGCCTACCTGGCTAAAAGCCAAGAGTCTCTCTCTCTCTCCCTCCCTATCCCACTCCTCTTCCCTATTCATTATTCTCCTCCCTCTCTCTGTCACTATGTTTCATTCATTTTATTCTCTATCTCTCTCCCTCTCCTCCGCTTTATACATTATTCTTCCCTCTACTTTCTCACTCACTCTCTCTCTCATCTTCTTTCTCTATCTCTCTCCTTTTCTCGGTTCTCTCACGCTCTCTATACATTCTCTCTCACCCTCTCTCTATCATTCATCTGGTTCTCTCACTCTCTCTCCCTCTCTCCTCTCTCTATCATTCATCTGGTTCTCTATCTCTCCCCTTCCCCTCCACTCACACCCTCTCTGTATCATTCATCTGGTTCTCTATCTCCCTTCCTCTCCTCTTCCCTATCTATTACCCCACCCTCTCTCTCTCTCTGTCTCCCACACTCACTCCCTCCCCTCCTCCTTTTGCATTATTCTTCCCTGTACTCATTCTCTCTGTCTCTATCATTCATCTGGTTCTCCCTCTCTCTCTATCATTCATCTGGTTCTCTTACTCTCTCTCCTTCCCCCTCTCTATCATTCATCTGGTTCTCTCTCTCCTCTCCCCTCTCTATCATTCATCTGGTTCTCTCACTCTCTCTCCTTCCCCCCTCTCTATCATTCATCTGGTTCTCTCTCTCTCTCTCCCTCTCCCCCTCTCTATCATTCATCTTGTTCTCTATCTCTCCCTCCACCCTCTCTCTATCATTCATCTGGTTCTCCTCCTCTCTCCCTCCCCCTCTCTATCATTCATCTGGTTCTCTATCTCTCCTCCCCCTCCTCTATCTCTCCCCCTCCACCCCCCTCTCTCTATCATTCATCTGGTTCTCTCACTCTCTCTTCCCTCCCCCCTCTCTATCATTCATCTGGTTTCTCTCTCTCTCTCTCTCTCTCTCTCTCTCTCTCTATCATTCATCTGGTTCTCTCACTCTCTCTCCCTCCCTCTCTCTCACTATGTCTCCCACACTCACTCCTTCTCCCTCCTCTCCCACTCTCCATTCCACCAAATCACCATTACATAAGAAGCTCTTTCCTTTTTCCACACATTGAACAGCCCTAACAGTGCATTCTTCAAGACAGTGACACTGTCTGTCACACAGCTGTGTTTCCTCTTATCTTCTATTAAATTCCCAATACATCAGTCAATAGAAATACCACAAGGAAACAAGGCATGCTTTGCACCTAGCCTCACGCCTTCTTATCTTGTCTGCTTCTTTTTCCTTGTCATATATGGTTTATCTATAAAGCCTTACTCGCACATATTGCATTGAGATATGCGAATAAACCAAAGTTAAAACAACACTTTAGCAGTTTCTTCTGGTCTTTAAGATTAAAGAGATCTTGAATACTGCTCTTAAGAAATGCTACAACGCTTCCACTTCTAGCTTTGCAACAACATTCCTACAAATATTCTTAACATCACAATGGCTTGATACACTCGTATACTTGAGCAACTTCGTATTATACGAAAAAACAGAGTTCATTTCATTAAAAAAAACTTTATCAAAAGTTTATATATATATATACTTTTTCGTTGGAGATATGTTCCGAAACGGACAAATATAGTTCAATGTAGAAAAAGAAACATATATTAATCAAAAGCACACAGTTACAGTCTTTAATTTTTGGTTTGATCCGTCTTCAGGAGAGATAAGACAGGGAAACCAAGCGCACTGGCACTGGAAACAGTGCGCTTGGTTTCCCTGTATTATCTCTCCTGAAGACGGTTCAAACCGAAAATTAGAGACTGTAACTGTGTGCTTTTGATTTATATATGTTTCTTTTCCTACATTGAACTATATATATATATAATTAAAGTTACAGCTAGAGAACACAAGAAAAAGGACGAACACTCACGAATCTCGATAATTTCGGCGTCTTGCCATCTTCAGGAGAGTAGAAAGAAAGAAAACAAAAGGAGAAAGAATGAAGGAACGGAGACGTAAATACGTCTCTAATCGGGGTTCGGTCAATTTTCCAATATAAAAAATTAAACTCTCGTTGCCATTGACTTTTTATCCTGGAAAATTGACCGAACCCAGATTAGAGAACGCACCTATACTATCAAACGGTCGATATATTATTGAATCTGTTATATATATATATATATAAACTAAAGTTTATCGAGACTCGGTCAGTTTTTCAGATTGAAATTCAATTCAATGATTTCAGATCTCAATGCCAAAGTTTCGGTTTTTTTTTTAAAACCTTTTTCATAGGTAGGAGTATAAATTTTGAAACAGATTGTATTAAAATGTAATATATTAAGTATGCATTCTATTACAAATTATTTTACAAAGAAAATTAGGCTGGAGTTTCAACAATAACTGTCTAGTTTCGAATGAACACGTGATACTTTCACGTGCTTTCAAGAGTGTCAAGTGTTCATTCAAACTAGACAGTTGTTGAAATTCATAGACTATTTTTCTTTGTAAAATAATTTGTAATGTAATACTTAAGTTTTTCTGTTTAAAACTTTATACTCCTGCCTATGAAAAAGGTTTTAAATAAAAACCGAAACGTTGGCATTGAGAGTTTAATTTGAACCTGAAGAACTGACCGAGTCTCGACAAACTATAGTTTTCTTTCTATTCCACGGTCGATACTTTTATCAATATTTATATATATATGCCATGATAAACGGAAACGGTCCGGCAGGACAGATTATACTTAAAATTAACTATGACACATAGACAGAAACATAATAAAGACTCACTTTTCAATATTTCGACCGTAATGGCGTAATGGAGTCTTTGTTATGTTTCTGTCTATGTGTCACAGTTTAGTTTAAGTATATATATTATATATGTTAACAAGATTTCACATATACACATGAAATAATAATGAATGATCAAACTACAATATGAAATGGGGAAAAAAAGACTAAGATCTTTCAACCGTAACTAGTGGTCTTCGTCAGAGTCAAAAACCCAATTTCTGACGAAGACCGCTTGTCAAGGTTGAAAGATCTTAGTCTTTTTTTTCCTATTTCATATTGTGGTTTGATCATACATATTATGTTATATACACCATTACTGTATAATACACTTGAAACGATTTTCTTTTATTATTTTAATTTATTCAGTTATGTATATATTATTAATTTTTATGTATTATATTCACTTAATCATAGTTCTGCAATAGTACTATTTATTACTATTATTATAGTATAACTTTATTGTTGTTTCCTCATTGTACTTTGTATGATAAGTATGAATATAAATAAACTCCCTTCAAACATAGTTATTGTTGTGAATATAAACAAAAGCAACTACTCATAATCGAAAAACCGTTAAAAATGTACTCAGGAAGTTCGAAGTATGTTAATCATTCAGAATTGACTTTTATTTTGTCAGGTTTTATTTGTAGTAATGTAAAAACATCAATAATTGACTGAAGGGACTTTAAAACGTGACATTAGTCGAAATATTGAAATTAAATTTCTTTGTGGTTAGTAAACATTATTTATAGAGAAGTAAATGTATACATCATGCTGTTTGTTTCTTGACCACTCTATATTCACAGGTTTTGAGATTTTTTTAGGGTTTTTGGTCTGGATATCAAAAACGCTTCTTCTTCAACGTTTCGACATATATTTATGTCCTCCTCAGGGCTAAAATATTAATACATTGAGAACAAATACCACGACTATATTAGGTCTATTGTTTGCTAATATGTAACAAAAAAGATAAGCTATGGATTTACGTATTCCAGTCTGGTTTTGTAAATGCTTGGAATACGTAAATCCATAGTTTATCTTTTTGTTACATATTAGCAAACAATAGACCTAATGTAGTCGTAATATTTGTGCTCAATGTATTAATGTTTTAGCCCTGAAGAGGACATAAATATATGTTGAAACGTTGGCGAAGAAGCGTTTTTTAATATCCAGACCAAAAACCCTCAAAAAAATCTCAAAACCTGTGAAGAAAATATAATTTGTTAATTTAATTTTGTCTTGAAGTATTCACTGGTATTACCCTGAATCACGTTGCTATTAATTATGCTGTTGATATTAAATCAATGGATTTTGGGCTTAATGCAAAGTTGAGTGCAGACCGTGCAATTTTTTTTTGCCTTTTATTGCCGGAGAGAGCTTTCTGTAATACATTTGAACTGGGCGCAGGTGGTACATCACAGGTGGTTGTAGAGGGGCTCGGTTACATGGTGGGGATGTGACGTAGGACTTCCGAACGTTAGTGCAGTCTCAACCGCCTCTCGTAACGGTCGCCCTTTACACATCTAATGTGATGAATTTCTGTTAATAAACCTAAACAAGTCAACATAAATGCCGAGTTTATGATTTTCTAATTAAATTATCAAGTGTTATTTAGTGTTTTGAATGAAACAAATCAACATGACATTCCTGCGATCATTATAAAAAAGGTACCAAATCATCATTACTTTACAATTATAGCAGCATATTCAACATTTTAGGTTTATTATCTGTCTTAATTAGTTTATTAATTTAGATTATTATTAGTATTAACTGTTTGTAATGAAATCATAAACTCATTATTGGAAAAATCAAAAAACCTGATATAATTATTTTATCATAAAACATTATTTTATGGATTTTTTATATTAAATTTCAACCATGTTATAAAACTAATTAAATATTCATTCTTTATAATATTATTACTATTAGAACTGCTTACTGAGTGAAATAAAATTACAATCACAAAATTAATGTCAAATTCATTACAGATAATTATACGTTATTGATTAAATAATTTAATAAGTACTATTTAACTATAAGTTTTATAAGTACTATTTACTATATTATTTTATAAGTACTATTTATTTAATAATTTAAGTACTATAATTAGTACTATTTATGACGTGGGAGATCTCTCTAACTTCGTCCTCTCTTCTAGTCTTCTCCTGATGACGAACAACAGTTCGAAATATTGAAATTAGTTTGTGTTTTCTCTTTTTTTCTGTGTCGTGGTTTGTGTAATTTAAAAGAACATTACATCGTAATATTTTATTTCTGTATACCGTATCGGTTATTTAAATCCAATAGTTTATTTTCAATATTATTGTTAACAGCATAATGAATCAAAGTTTAAATATGTGAAACAATTTTATTTTGCAGTATTCCGGCTTTATTTCCTGTGTTGGCAACTTTAATTTATTTAGTGAAAAACTTATTAAAGTTACAATATAAAAAACAGTTGGTTAAATCATTCTATGGCTTCATTCAATTGAATTAACTTCTAATCCAATTGGTTATTTTTGAACAGGTTGAAACAAGAGTGACATAACCAGCTTGAAGTAGACTAGAATTTTGCATTAAAAACAGGAGAGATCAAAAGTCTTAAAGGCACTTCCTTATCGACTTCCTTCAGGTCGTTTCCAAGAAAACAATCTATAATTGAGTTAGCTTATTCAGTTTAAAACTTTGTCACCTTATTACAGTGACAATATCTAAATGCATTTAATCAAATTATATCAAATCAATAAATCTAACAGTTTTTTTCTTTTTTCGATAGACTTCTAATACGCCCTCATAATATTCTATGATACTCCTTTCTTTCTGAGATTTATCCCCGATGTAAATGAACCTGAACACTTTAAGAGTTTATTTCATAGCTACACATTCTCAAGGTTTCTTCAATAAACCTTTTGAGAGTAAAGACCGATAATACAGCCTGAATATTGCTTTTTAGTTTATTATTTATTACTTTTTAGTTAAACTGTAATTAATGTTTAGCATAATTAAATGGATGATAAAAACCTAGGTATTTATGTTTATTTAGAAAAGCAGTATTCAGGATATTTTTGTTGTACGTATAAATTCTGAATGTATGTAGCTGAAAGGTAAATGTTTTGACATTTTTCATCATAGTCTTCTGCTATGACGATGGGTATTATGACGATGGTTGTCAGAATATTACTTTTGTGGCTGGTGTTCTTATTTATCGCTCAGCCTTACTTTATAACGGTTCATAGGTGCTTCGTTTCTTCAGTTTTCTGTTCTATTTTTCTCCTGAAGACGACATGGTGTCAAATAGTTGAGAAACGTCAAAGTTTACCTTGTCTAAATTAAGTTAGCAGAAAGAAATCACAAGAACTCTCTACTATATATCGACAGAGTTGACATCAGGTGGATAAATATTAGCCTCTCCGAAGATAAGCGAGGACTGATATATATATATAACAAACACTTTTTCTTCCTCTCGGAATTTGGTCAGGGTAAATATATGGAATCACCTTTTCGCCAACGTTTCATCTTTATTTTAAGACATCCTAAGTTGTAATGTAACAGAAGCTAGCCTTGATTTATAGCCCTGAGGATGTCTTAAAATAAAGACGAAACGTTGGCAAAAAGGTGATTCCATATTTTTACCCTGACCAAATTCCGAGAAGAAGAAAAAGTGTTTGTTAGTAATTTGTGGTCAAGAAAACAGTACCGTGTATATATATATATTATATATATATATATTTATTTACTCTTCTTTATATAATCTAGGAGGCCTCAGAGCTTATTTTTTCTTCATTCTGATTCTTCCTACGACATTTTGTCTCATATACATATCTTAGGTGTTGCTGGTCTGGATACTGGGCGATCTTAGTCTTGTTTTCCCATTTCTTATTGTGGTTTGATCATTGATTGTTATTTCACGTGTTTATGTGAAATTTTTATATATATATATATATAAAAATTACTGTTGGTCTCCAACCGTCTCTGATCCAGTGCGCTTGGTTTCCCTCTCTTATCTCTCCTGAAGACGGTTCAAACCGAAAATTAGAGACTGTAAGTGTGTTATTCTGATTTCTCTATGTTTCTTTGTTTATATTGAACTATATATATATATAAAAAGTGTTACACACGAAATACGTCAAAAGACGAATGTGTAGACCGCAGGAGGGACTAAGATGTTTTAAGGATTACAACTAGTCATGGTCAGTTTGAGCTAGATTCTATCTGTGAATGTATGTTCGTTCATTCGTAACATTACGACTGTATGTGATGCTGGTGATTAGTATTCGCTTTGCTGAGTCACTTGAAGTGTAGTTATTAGAGTATTGTTTTGTTTTGACTCGTGTCTCCATAGTAACGGGGCAATGCATCCCTTTAAAAGCCGTGTTCTTTATTAATAAAAAGCCAGTATAAATTAGAATAGTAAAAATTGTTTCAAATATATTGCATATATAATATAGTTTAATGAAACGGTCCAGCAGGCTTTTAAATAGAAACCAATTAAAAAGAAGGTAGATAAAGGAATAACTCACTTCTATACTTCGACCAAATCATCTCAAGAGGTGAAGAGGTTCGCAGGAAGGTAGAGTCGGTAGACGCTTCGCCTGCTGACGACGACGATGGTCGAAATATAGAAGTGAGTTATTCCTTTATCTCTCTCTATACTACCTTCTTTTTAAATGGTTTTTATTTATTTATATAGTTTTAGATAAATGTCCGAAACTATTTAAAGATTTTAACATTAGGAACTTCAATCCGGAATTAGACGGGAATCGATTAAAAAGTTTCTTAGGAACTTATAAATTATAAAGTATAGTCAAAACAGGTTTTTCATAAAATAATTATAATCATGATTACCATTGCACCGGGGCGGAAGGTTTTTACGTGCTTGCCTCTAGATTGGTAGATCCCGGGTTCTATGAGCTCTACTCCGTTCTTCGATTTATTCACGCGTGAGTAGAACATATCAAAGTACGTCATATCTAGGAGAGGAGTAAATCCTTGGTCTTGAGCCTGACACGAGAGTAGCCCAGTCGCTTGCGTACTCTCCTCTGGAAAGGTAGATCCCGGGTTCGATATTCATTCTGGTCTCCGATTTATTTTCGCTTGAGTAGAACATATAAAAGCTCGTCATACCTAGAATAGGACGTTAATCCTGTTGGTCTTGAGCGTGACACGAGAGTAGCCCAGTCGCTTGCGTACTCGCCTCTGGAATGGTAGATCCCGGGTTCGATATTCATTCTGGTCTCCGATTTATTTTCGCTTGAGTAGAACATATAAAAGATCGTCATACCTAGAATAGGACGTTAATCTTGTTGGTCTTGAGCCCGACAAGAGAGTAGCCCAGTCGCTTGCATACGCCTGTAGACTGGTAGATCCTGGGTTCGATGTTCACACTGGTCTCTGATTTATTTACGCGTGTGACACGAGAGTAGCCCAGTCGCTTGCGTACTCGCCTCTGGATCGGTAGATCCCGGGTTCGATGAGCACTCTGGTCTCTGATTTATTCTCGCTTGAGTAGAACATATCAAAGTACATCATATCTAGGAGAGAACGTTAATCCTGTTGGTCTTGAGCCTGACACGAGAGTAGCCCTATCGCTTGCGTACTCGCCTCTAGACTGGTAGATCCCGGGTTCGATACCCACTCTGCCCTTCGACTATATTCATGTTTAAGTTGAAACAACCTGTGCAAGTCTTCCCTTGGAGAGGACGTTAAGTCGTCAGCTCAGACCTTAACGACGATGTAGGTATTCTTAAAACATCCCTTCTTTAAATACATTTAAGATGGGCAATACGACACTGCCAGTCCTAAAATGGGCGCCAAATAATAAATGAGCCACATAATAATACCTATAACTTATCTGTCCAGGGGATAGAGTAGCCCAGTAGGTTGGGTGCTCGCCTCTAGACTGATAGATACAGGGTTCGATCCCCACTGTGGACTTCGATGTATTTACGCTTGAGTTAAACAAATCACGGATAGGGAGTTAAGCCGTCGGTCCCGAGTCTATACAATGTCAGGTACGCGTTAAAAGATACTCTACTCTAAATAAATTTCTGTAAGGACTGCAAATGTAGTATCAAACCGGTAATATGGCTAACGTATTACTAAAATGGGTGCCAAATAATAAATGAGCCACACTTTCTTCCAATATTGATCAGAACTAAAAGAAATCAAGCCATTATACCGAATCTACAGTAATGGCGAATTTCAATGGATATTGTTAAGCTGCCTGATGAAGCAGCTCTTACAAGTGAAACGTTGTTATTCCCTCAAAACTTGATTCTCTAAAAACTTTCACCTTGGGATTAAGAAAAAAAAAACCCATTTGTCACGAATATTAATGAACTAATTAATGTTGTTTTTGAATCAATTAGATGACGGTGTTAATTATAGGAGGGCGTGGCGAATCGACAGTGTTGCTTCAACAGAGATATTCTAAATGCGTATCCAAATATCACTGCTGTAAACACTGCTTCCAATGTTTTAATAGATAGATTCACAGAACTCTATGTATTCTGAAACTGCATGACTCAGCCTAATCGTAAATATGTTTCACTTGTATATTATATCTTTATGTATGCATTATTACGTCATATAACTTATATTTTTATAGTGTTAGCCCTTTTGGTAATTTTTTTTTCCATTTTAGCACGTCATATTTCGTGTTCACTGATTCTAGACTTCTTTTGTATCTTTTCACTCTGTACTTTTATTATGCACTAGACGACCCTTGACCTCTTGTTTCACTCACTGTTTAGAAATAATAGCATCAGTTAATAAAATAAATTCGCTGAACGTGATTGACAGGAATAACTGTTATAGCTATTTCTTGTTATTAAGTCATGAAAACAAAGATTCTTATATGGTCCAAACATTTGATATAGTATTCTTAACATCAATCAAGATATATACTCAGTATATATATATATAAAGTATATAACATAAAAAGGATAAATCGGGATGCGGTCAGTCGACCCACGGTCAACAATTCATTAATGTTTTGTATATAAAGTACGTGAGTTTGTTTGTTTGTTCACCCATTTTCCGTGGAGATAGAGACCTGAAATTATAATATCTACGATTTGTTCACCATGAATAATTCCGTGGAATAGAGAAAATTATTATTTATTTCAAAAATTGGTGCCGGGTAGCCGAGTGGTATTGCAGCTGAATGACAGTATCAAATATATGTATATAAATGTATTATTTAATTTGCGTAATAAATAATGTATGTATGCCGAGTAGCCAGTGGCTTGCGTGCTCGCCGATGACAGTAGTGCAAATGTATTGTATATAAATGTAATTTTTTTTTAATTTGATATTTGCGTAATATAAACACTGGTAATAAAGTAAGGTATGGAACCAGAGTAGCCCAGTGGCTTGCGTGCTCGCCGCTGACAGTAGTGCCAAATGTATTATATAAATGTAACAAAAAAATTTTGAATTTCAAATTTGAATAATATGAACAATGGTTATAAAGTAAAGACATGGAGATAGGGTAGCCCAGTGGCTTGCGTGCTCGTATTTAATAAAACAAAAAAATCATTTAAAAGTGAAAAAATTAATTTATTTTATGACATAAATGAATAAAACATCAATTCAAGTTATATACTCGTACACACTCAAGTTATATTATGAGTCAAAATCAAAACGTAAATTGAATTATTCATTTATCTGTACTAACATAAAACAACACTTTATAAAATGATTACGTTTTTTATAATCATTACTATTAATAGAAGCAATATCGTTCATGCTGACATTATGTTTAATTGGGTGCCAAATAACAATTGAGCTAAAGTTTTTAGCTCCTCTATAGTAAGAGCTTTAACAGGTGACATAGCTCAAATTTATACATGTGGGAGTTGAAGACGAGAGTAGTTTAAAAACAGTTTACCTTGCAAAGTTTATTGAACTGAAAACTGATCGATTCAGATGAGAGTAAGAGAGCAATGAGGGAGCAGATAAAGGGGATCAGAATATTGAGAGGGAGGGAGGGAGAATTTAGTCACTGTCGTGATAATGTTGTCTAGTTAGAGATGGAGAGAGGGAGAGAGATAGAGAGAGAGATAGGAAGATAGAGAGTAAGGGAGAAGAGAGAGTGGGAAGGAGGGAGAGATAAAGGGAGGGATATAAAGAGATTGAGGGAGGGAGAGAGAGAGATAGAAAGAGGAAAGGAGAGAGAGAGAGAGTAAGGGAGAGAGAGAGTGAGAGGAACAGAGAGAGGGAGTGAGATAAGGAGACAGAGAGAGGGAGAGCGAGAGGGTGTGAGGGATAAAGAGAGGAAGAGAGAGAGTAAGGAAGAAGAGGGAGTGAGGAAACGAGAGAGAAAGATAGAGAGTAAGGGAGAAGAGAGAGGGAGGGAGGGAGGGAGGAGAACTTAGCCACTGTCGTGATAATGTTGTCTAGTTAGAGATGGAGGGAGGGAGAGAGATAGAGAGAGAGAGGGAGAGAGAGAGAAAGAGAAAGATACTGAGTGATAGAGAATGCAAGGGAAATGAGAGAGCAATATATATAGAGAGGGATGAAAAAGAGAGAGAAATAGGGACAGAGAATGAGAGAGAGAGGGAGAGAGAGTGATAGAGAGAGAGAGAGAGGAGAAGGGAGCAGTGGCTTGCGTGCTCGTATTTAAGTAAAAAAGAGAGAGGGAATCAGTTTAGATAAAGTGAAAAAATTCATTTATTTTATGGCATAGAATGAATAAAAATCGTTCCATAGTTATGATGCTTCGTACACTCAAGTTAAATGTTATGAGTTCTTTCGAACAAAATTTCATTACTGTTATAAACAACACTTTAAAAATGATTAGTTTTTATAATCATTAGTATTAATAGGGCAATATGGCCATCTCATAACTGAAATGGGTGCCAAATAACAATTGAGCTAAAGTTTTTGCTCCCACTATAGAAGAGCTTTAAAGGTGAAAGCCTATGAGTGTGGGAGTTGAAGAGAGAGTAGTTTGAATTACCTTGCATTTATTAGTATCATCAATGGTGTAAAGAGCACATGAGTCAGCAGTATAGCGTCTTCAAATATTGGGGGAGGGGAGAGAGAGGGTGGTGGGAGGGACAGAGAGAGATAGGGAGTGAGAGAGAGAATAAGAGAGGGAATGAGAGAGAGAAGGAGAAGCTTGAGGGAGAATGAGAGAGTGGGAGGGAGGAAGATAGACAGGGAGAGGTAGGGAGGGAGGGAGAGAGAAAGGGACAGATAGAGTGTGAGAGAGGGAGGGAGATATAGAGGGAAACAGATAGTGAGAGAGAAAGAGACATAGAGAGGGAGGGAGAGACAGAAAGAGAGAGAGAGGGCGGGAGGGACAGAAAGAGAGTGTGAGAGGAAGGGAAGGAGAGAAAGAGGGGGGAAGGAGAGAGAGAGAGGGAGTGGAAGTAGAGAGAGATAGTGGGAGGGAGGAAGGTAGACAGGGGGGAGTGAGAGAGAAAGAGGTCTAGAGAGAGGGAGTGAGAGAAACTGAGAGAGAGGGGGAGAAGTATAGAGAGGAAGGGATGGAGCGAAAAACAGATAGTGAGAGAGACTGAGAGAGAGGAGGGGGAGAAAGATATAGAGGGAGGGAGGGGGGAGAGTTTAAAGAGTGAAAGAAAGATAGAGAGTGAAGGATGGAGTGACAGAGAAAGAGTGATAGGAGGGAGGTAAGGAGAGAGACAGAGGGAAAGACAGAAAGAGAGTGAGTGAGAGAGGGAGGGAGAGAGATAGAGTGAGAGGGAAGGAGGAAGCTGGTTGTTCGGTAAGATCCCGTGAGCCTTAGTATTTAAACGTAACGGAGTATTTTCTAATTAAAAACTGCAATGAATGAATTTTTAAATTCGAATATGTTTATTCAGATTTGTTTAAAAGATTTATTTTTTTATTTTTAAAATATTTTAATCTATTTCGCTATCAATTTGTTACACAGTGGAACCTTGTAGTATGAGTGACTCATTGTACGAGCAATTCAGTTTACGAGCAGCTGTTCGTAAGAATTTTTGTCTGGTAATAATTCGTAGTACGCGTCTAGATGGTCTCTGTTTTAAGTTTAATAAATTAATAAATCATAATTATTTCTTGCCTGCATTTTTATTATTCATATTTCATATACAGCGTTTTTTATTGTTTCTTAATTGCACATTTTCTGTTTAAAAAATAAACTTGAAAACAGGTATTTTGGGTATGTAACAGGTTATTTATTTTGATATTAATTTCAGTAAGAAGAATTGCTTCGTAATGCGAGTAAATTAGAATATGAGCTCAGAGTGGGGACTAATTAAACTTAGACTGTGAGGCCCTCGTGTGGATATTTGACTGCTTATAACTTTAGAGAGGTTTAGAATGAAACTGATTTTTAGAGTGACTGTCAAATTGATTATTTAATATCAGTTTGGGTTATTAGTAAAGCACGCACAGTAAGTGGTGCAGGTGGTTAATGTGATTGAAAAAACACCAAATCACGCCATTTCTTATAAATTTTTACCTTCATACTAAATGAACTTGAATAGATGCAGTTAAATAATGAAAACAAACAGGTAACATTGACACCATTTTCAATTTGATGAGTATCAAATGAAATGACGCATTCCTAATTTGATTAATCATTACTATTATCAGATTAATAATGAGATAATTGATCAAATCAAATGACGAATCACAACACGGGACAAGAAGCCATGACTAATGCATTAGATTTCTAATTAGTCATTAAGCAAGTCATTGAATGTAATGACACAAATCAACCGTGTCATTTAATTAACTATGAATGCGTCAAGTAACGCTAATTATACAATTAATTTGCATTACGCCAGATAATAAACACATAATAATAATTGCATATCCATATACTTATAAAACTCTGCTGTTCTTGTTTAAATATTTGCACACAGGTGAAAATTGCAATACTTGTTAATTTCAGTTTATGGCGAATTATTTAAATAAATATTGAAGTAAACAGTGGGCAATATATTACTTTTCAAATAATGTCATTAAAAAGGAAGAAGAATGAAAAATAAATTCTCTCAACGTCAAGTCAAGTAAAATTAATGATTCCAGATGTAAAATCTATTTATGTTATAGTTTCATTTTTGGATATCTTATTGTTGTTTATACAATGTTTTTTCGACGTTAAATTGTATTTATCAGGATTCAGTCAGTTTTCCAGGATCAAATCAAACTCTCAAACCCAAAGTTCTGATTTAACAATTGTATTAGAAACTTAAGGAATAAACAAATGTATGAAATTCCGAAAGAATATATAATAAACTATTACATTAGAGGTAATTTATTTTATTTATTTAATTTAATATTTAGGTTTTAAATAAATAATTTTAAGAATTCAATCATGAACAGAAATGTCAGTTTAAATACGACTGTTCTAAGGTAGTATTGTAGAGACACATTCCTTTCATTAATGTTATTTTATGTTGGATAAAATAAATGGAATATTTCAATTTATAGGTTTTGTTTGTTTTAAATATGCTTAATTGTGTATATATCGAGAATTTCATTTATTTATGTAATAAAATAAATGATTTTTTTTTACTTTTAAATTATTGTTTTTTTTATTAAATATACTTATTGTGTATATATCTTGAATCATGTTAAGAATACAATATCAAAACCTTGGTCTATTTTAGAATTTTCGTTTTCATGCCTTAACAAGAAATAGCAATAACAGTTCACTCCTGTCAATCAGGTTCAGTGAATGTATTTTACTGTCGATATAATTTCTTAACACTGAGTTGTACAAGAGGTCAAGGGTCGTCTAGTATTATAAGTAATTATTTTGTTCGAATTTAATCTTTTTTTTTTTTTATTAAACATGACTACTTGAAGCTGGAGTCGTTCAAATAGATGAGTCATGTTACCATACCATGTTACATTAATCATACCTTACAGATTGAGTGTTCCATGCTAAGTTTAAAAGTAGAATGCTTTTAAAAAACCCGTTACGGGTTACGGGCTACTAGCCGTTGCGTCTATACAACGTGCCCTTTCTCTTTTCTCCTGAAGACGGATTGCCCGGAAATTTGATTTTGTAAGTGTGTTTCTTTACCTTGTGTGCTACCTATCTTCAATTTTGAACTGTTATATATATATATATATATTTGTGTAATTTGGGAGCAGATTTTCGTTGATACAAATTTCATTAAACAATTTTTGAGAAAAAACGACAAGGGTTTCAAAAATTGTTTAATAAAATATATAATATATAATGTATTTTTTTTTTTGAGGTTTCAGGTCGAATGATTTTAAACTAGTCCTTTTTCCGACGTTTCGACATATATTTATCACATCTTCAGGGCTACAACATGATTGTTTTAAAATTAGCACTACTATTACTAATATTTGGTAATTTATTACATTTTAATATGTACAGTAACAAAGAGGAATTTATTGATAAATCAGTTATTACAACTATGGATTATTTTGTTATACATTGACATAAGGATATTGTTATAATTATTCTATTGCTTTAGAATTATTGCATAAGTATAGAGATCACTATTTGATTACCTTGGAAATCTGTTTATGTTGCAGCATACTTATTTACTACTGTTTTATGATGGCTACTATTTGTTTTCTGGGAGGTTTCTTTACGGTTATGTTCTCTTTTGCTTGTTTGAGTACCCAGTGTTTTTAAGTACATTGCTTAGAAGTGACTCATATCAAATATCTTTAAGTTTTATATATTTAAAAAAAAAAGTGACTTTCCCGTTATTCATAATTCTTCCCAAACAATAGGGCTCATCTACACTATGGGGCTTATTTTTGTGTAAAATATCAACTTGATCCATCCAACGATTCTCTACCGTAGCGTGGTAACAGGCAATGGTAACACACTCACACACTGACATCATCGAAAAAACTTCATAAAACGACTTTTGAGACCTCAAAACATATAATTCCTTCAAAATCTCGAGATAAATTTTTTTCACGATCACTATACCTTACTTATAGTAAAGTAATGAAGAAATATATTTATTTAAAAATATACAGGTATTTTTAGGTTGTAACAAGTAGGTATTGTTAGTTGATTTCAATTTCGTTTATTTCTATCATAATTGCCTTATACTGTAGCAATTTTATATATTATACTGTAGTTTTATTTTAAAACTACCTGACGTGCACGTCTTTGACAATCATTCAGGTATTTTACAAAAAAGGTAAAAAGGTATTTTGCAATACACAGGTATTGTTAGTTGATATACCTGTGTAGTTAGCCAAACACTACTGTTGAATTTCCTGTCACTACTGTCGCTTCTACGTTGAATTTCCAATCCATTGGAATATTAGATTTAAGTTAGATATACACAAATCTAATGTCTTCAGCTCGCTATGACATCATAGTGGCTGAGTTGGCGTATGAAAAAAATTTTGGATAAACAAACAGAAATTTTTCTAAGGGTGGATTAGATAACTTGAAATGAGTCAGTTCTAAGCAATGTACAAACAACATCTTTGTTATTTATTTATATAGATAACTTTTTTTCTTCTTAATTTTTTTATACGTAAAAAAAGTATTTTTTTTTTAAAAAATCATCGTTTAAACTTTAGAACATTAACATTTGATAATAATAAAGATAAAAATAAATGATAAGTAAATATTTTGTCATTCTGAGGTAGAATGGATAAACAAACAAAAGTCTCCACACAAATGAAGTTTTATCCAGACAACAACAATAACAACGCGTTTCAGACACTTTGTCTTCCTGATGAAGAACACGAAGTGTTCGAAACGTGTTGTTGTTGAATAAAACTTCATTTTTGTGGAAACTTTTGTTTGTTTATCCATTTTATCTCAGAATGAGTAAATACCACACAATTACGGATTGCACAACTAATGATTTAAAAATATTTGTTAGTTTAAAGAAAATTTTGCTTGGTATTAATTTCTTTGAGAGATCATCTATTGACTGAGAAAAGTGAATACTAAAATGTAAACAATCAAACAGCAGGCAAGGGAGAAAAAAGTGTTGCTTCTTCACTGTGACCTTGACCTTTGACCTATAACCTATTCGACCTACATAGACTGACCTTTGCAGGGTCAACTTTAATTACCATACCACTTTTCATATGAAGATTGTAAAGCTATTTCAGAATGTATTGCAACAACCAACCAATATGCACAGTATATATATATATATATATTTAGTAGGTGTGTTCTCTAATCGGGGTTCGGTCAATTTTGCAGGATAAAAAATCAAACTCTCGTTGCCAACGTTTCGGTTTTATTTAAAACCTTTTTCATAGGCAGAAGTAAGAATTTTTTAACTAAGAAAATGAAATTTACATTATTTAAAGGAACAACAATGTTAGCCGGACAAAACCTTCGACTAGACTGTTTTGTCTAGTCGAAGGTTTTGTCCGGCTAACATTGTTGTTCCTTTAAATAATGTAAATTTCATTTTCTTAGTTAAAAAATTCTTACTTCTGCCTATGAAAAAGGTTTTAAATAAAACCGAAACGTTGGCAACGAGAGTTTGATTTTTTATCCTGCAAAATTGACCGAACCCCGATTAGAGAACACACCTATTCTATCAAACGGTCGATATATTATTGAATCTGTTATATATATATATATATATATATACATGCTTTGTTGAACACGACAGAGTAGTTCCTGTCTATAAGTTTCTTCTGGAGAACTTCGATTTGCCGAATAACAGTTTTTTCGTTGTTAGAACAACGGTTGAGGAGGTCTGCAATTGTAGTCGACGCGTTTCAATCACTGATCGAATAATAATCGAATAATAATCAAAATAACACTTGATATAATAGATGGATTAATTTACCACAATGAAAATAATTTGGAAACAATGGTCTAAGGCCTTTCGTCAACATATCGTCAGAGAGCAAGTGAACTAAAAAATAATAAATACTTGTAAACCTGGTTGATTGAAGTTTCCAGAATTGTTGGCAACCCTGAATGTGTTTAATGATGAAGAAGTCTTCATCATTAAACACATTATTAAAAGTTCTTTATGAGCGCACTTTCCACGATATTTCTTCTTCTTTCTGAAGACACATATATTAATTTATTTGCTTCATTCCAGTTAATCACATGATTACTGTTTCTTATGTGTTTGAACAAGGCACTCTTTTCGTCTTCTCTTCTGATGGACTATTTGTGTTGTTTTATCCTTTGCTCGTAAGAAGACCTTTGCTCGTCTGTCCAATGTAAGACATTTCACAGTCAGTACATGGTATCCTGTATACACAACAGTCCTTTCTTTTTGGCTTATTATTGACAAGTCTGTTAAACAAGTTACCATCATTACTGAACACAACAGAAACGTCCAATCTTTTCATAAATGAAGGCATATCTTTCAAACAAGGACTGTATGGAATGACTAACAAATTCCTTCTTGTGAACTGTTCTTCATTATTTAATATCATGGATTGTTTCACCTTTTTTATGATATTGTCGATTAACCTTTTTGGATACATTAAAGAACCTTCAATTTTGTAAATATTTTTGATTTCTTCATCTAAAAATTCCTCACTGCAAATTTTGAAAGCTCTTAAGAACATGCTACTAAAAACTGATTTTTTAGTTTTAAGTGGATGAGCAGAGAAGAAATGAACATAAGATGAAACATTGGTTGACTTCCTATGAATACTGTACTTTAATTTATTATCATTCCTATGTAAAAGTACATCCAAGAAAGGAAGTTTATTATTGTTTTCATGTTCTATTGTAAATTTTATGGATGGTACAACCGTATTGAGGGTATCCAAAAAGGTGTTAACATTTTCATTTTCAGGCCAAATACATAATATATCATCTACATACCTAAACCATTTAGCATTAGTAGGCAGTATTGTAGGTAGACAGGTGGTCTCAAAATATTCAATATAGATATTACTTAAAACAGGGGAGAGACAATTTCCCATAGCCAATCCAAACTTTTGTTTATAAAATTTACCTTGAAACGAAAAACAGCCATCCAATAAACACAAACGTAAGCGTAATAGGAGAGGCGGTTAGTTAATGGGAGAGGTGAACGAGGGCGGATATGGTCGGCATATTCCGGCGAAGGACGAACACACACTCTGCAACGAGAGTTTGATTTTTTATTCTAGAAAATTGACCGAATCCCGATTAGAGAGCACACCTATTCTATCAAACGGTCGATATATTATTGAATCTGCTATATATATATATATATATATATATATATATATATATATATTCAATGATCAAACCACAATAAGAAATGGGAAAACAAGACTAAGATCTTTCAACCGTAACAAGCGGTCTTCGTCAGAGTCAAAAACCCAACTGAACACTAGATGCAGAAAACATCTGGTGAGGAGTTGAGAAGAGTGGAGTGGAGTTTCCCACTCTTCTCAACTCCTCACCAGATGTTTTCTGCATCTAGTGTTCAGTTGGGTTTTTGACTCTGACGAAGACCGCTTGTTACGGTTGAAAGATCTTAGTCTTGTTTTCCCATTTCTTATTGTGGTTTGATCATTGATTGTTGTTTCACGTGTTTATGTGAAATCTTTATATATATATATATATATATATATATATATATATATATACAAACTATAGTTTATCCTGACTGGTCAGTTCTTCAGGTTCAAATTAAACTCTCATTGCCAACGTTTCGGTCTTTATTTAAAACCTTTTTCATAGGCCTACAGAAACAGAGGTAATATAAGAAATAATACAATCATTCCAAAATCAAACATACATAAAAGTGTAATTAGTTACAATTAAAAAATTACAATAGAAATTTTGACTATAGGTTAGTGAGAAAACTTACAGAAGTATACATTTTGAAACAGAAAAACTAAGTATTACATCACAAGTTATTTTACGAAGAAAAATATTATGTGGACTTTTAAAAACAACTGTAGTCTGAATGAACACGTGACACTGAACTGAAATAACCAAGCAAGGTAACCAAATTTCACCAAACAACCAAAAAGGCACTAACACAATTTTTCATCTATCAACAATGTGTAAAGTTAAACATTGATGTGATAATAAGAAGTCACATATAAACATCCATCATATAAACAATAAGAAATGAATTGTTACAACTTATGAATATTATAAGCAGAAGTATTTAGAGATAAATAAAACAATATAACTACCGTTTATAATAGGTGTGTTCTCTAATCGGGGTTCGGTCAATTTTCGAGGATAAAAAATTAAACTCTCGTTGCCAACGTTTTGGTTTTATTTAAAACCTTTTTCATAGGCAGAAGTAAGAATTTTTTTAAACTAAAAAAATGAATTTTACATTATTTAAAGGAACAACAATCTTAACCGGACAAAACCTTCGACTAGACTGACTAGTTGAAGGTGTATTTTCTATATTTTAAATTAAAACGTCTAGAAATACAGTTATCAGTATATTACAAGAATAAATAAAGTTGAATGTCAAGATTTATTACTGTTTTTTTTTTCTATTTTCTTTTTATAGAATATTGAAATACATATAAGTTTAACACCAATTTTTTTTTCAGGTATGTTGGACTTTCTATGGAAGTAATAAAAAATGGAAGAGTACATACAGAACGTAAGACAATATAATTTTTTTTATATTTTATTAAAAACAAAAACAAAACTTTGTTGTTTAAAAATCTAGGTATTTTATCGTATTATTTATTCTGTTGCCTCAAATATAATACCAAAATTTTAAGATTCTTGAAGTAGTAGTTCAGAAGAGAAAAACTCATGGAGGTAATTTCATGGTTTTTTCTTCTTTTTCCCATGATGAACATCCCGAAAAACTTGTGCTTTTTCTTAATTTGTTTAAGTTTTGCTGTGTTTGATCGATTTTATATATTTATTAAAGGATATATATATATATAATATATATATATTTATATATGCATAACTATATCTATATCTATATATATATAACTTTAAATTACACAAAGGACGACACAGAAAAGAGAATACAAAGAAAACTTACAGAATTCAATATTTCGAACTGTTGTTCGTCATCAGGAGAGAAGACGGATCATGCGAAAATTTGAGTTTGTAAGTGTGTCTCTTTCTCTGTGTGTTGTTTTTCTTCGTTTTTGAGCTGATTTGCGTCCAGTTTGCGGTTTCCAGTTGTGTTTTTTCAAATTTTGAGTAATGTATATATATATATATATATATACACCATCGTTCCTACCCGGTTCAAGTCAATTCCTCCTGTACCTCGTACAACTGTGTTTACTGACTGGATTGCACTCGGTGTGACTCTTTTTACGTTGGCTTAACTTCCAATAAGTTGAGCCTTCGTATGAATGGTCATAGAGCTTCAGTCGGGCAACGTAGTAACTATCCTGTAGCCATCCATGCAAACTCGCATGGTCTCAGTTTCAATGACTGTTTCAGGGTTCAGATCCTGAAACAGATCCCCGATTCCAACAATAAAGTTACCCTAAGAGCTTCAGAGGAAGCATACATATGCTTACTTGATGCTCGCTCTTCCCCTGGACTCAACCTCAACCGATAATTTTTTTTTCATTGCTTTTTTACTTTTACTTTATTAATTTTAATTTGATTTGTATACTTTTCACATTTTTTATAATTTTTCATTAGACTTATTTTTATTTGAATGATTTTTACTCGTTCCTTTTACGTCTTAATTTGGCTCTTCATTTCCTTCCCTCCCTTCCCGCTTGGTGGTAAGTAGTGGGGTACTGGCTACGGTCCCCCTGCTTATGTTCGAGTTCAGTGACCGATTGAATCGAAGTGTTGAGTCACTTCTTGATGACGACGATGGTCCTAAGACCTTTCAATGAATGTCAGTAAAAACTCAGTTTTTTCTTTGTTTCCTCTCTGATGACATAAATTGAAAAGCCTGAAAACATTTTTTTCTATTGTTTTCCTTTTTCCATTGTGGTTTAAACTTCATTGATGTATCACGTGTTTATTTATTGTGATTTTTCTGCATATATATATGTAACCGCTGTAATGCTTTGGACACGGCATTGAGATGCCACTGATTGCCTTTGACCCCTGAGCAGTAGCTTTGCGTGTATAACATCGTCGACTCTTTGTTATGAAGGCGATATCTTCACTCTTCTTCAAGTTTCTTTTCTTAACATTCTTCAGACTGGCTTGCAGAGATACACTTAAGGTCGACAGCTATAATGCTTTGGACACGGCGTTGAGATTCCACTGATTGCCTTTGACCCCTGAGCAGTAGCTTTGCGTGTATAACATCGCCGACTCTTTATTATGAAGGCGATATCTTCACTCTTCTTCAAGTTTCTTTTCTTAACATTCTTCAGACTGGCTTGCAGAGATACACTTAAGGTCGACAGCTATAATGCTTTGGACACGGCATTGAGATTCCACTGATTGCCTTTGACCCCTGAGCAGTAGCTTTGCGTGTATAACATCGCCGACTCTTTATTATGAAGGCGATATCTTCACTCTTCTTCAAGTTTCTTTTCTTAACATTCTTCAGACTGGCTTGCAGAGAACCTTAAGGTGACAGCTATAATGTTTTGGACACGGCTTGAGATTCCACTGATTGCCTTTGACCCCTGAGCAGTAGCTTTGCGTGTATAACATCGCCGACTCTTTATTATGAAGGCGATATCTTCACTCTTCTTCAAGTTTCTTTTCTTCAACATTCTTCAGACTGGCTTGCAGAGATACGCTTACGGTCGACAGCTATAATGCTTTGGACACGGCGTTGAGATTCCACTGATTGCCTTTGACCCCTGAGCAGTAGCTTTGCGTGTTAAAATACA